>VYZT01051402.1:0-23173 GCA_013400735.1 Pomatostomus ruficeps | reverse complement strand
TCCTCCCCTCCTCTGCCCTGCCCTACCCTCGTACTCCAGGCTGGCCCGGGCGCCCAGGGCGAGCAGCGCGGCGAGGCGCAGCCAGCAGCTCCCCATGCTCCACACGGCGGCTCTGCCCGGCCCGGGGCTGCGCGGCAAAGCGGCAGAAGCAGGAGGAGCAGCAGGAGGAGGAGTGGGACGGGGACATTCTCCGAGCGGCTCCCGGGGGGCGCCGGGGGCTCCTCCTCNCGCCGGAGTCTCCTCCTCCCCTGCCCGGCCCCGCCTCGCCTCCCGGGAAGGCGCTCGGGCGTGTGGCATCTGCCGGGGCTGCGGTGTTGTCCTCGCAGAGGCTCCTGCCGGCCGCTGCCCTCCGGGACCAGCCCGGTGCTGCCCCGGCTCGGAGAGAGGTCACAGAACCATAGAATCAGAATGGTTTGGGTTGGAAGGGACCATAAAGATCCCCTAGTTCCACCCCCGCCTCCTCTGGACTCGCTCCAGCAGGCCCCTGTCCTTGCTGTGCTGGGCACCCCAGAGCTGCAGACACTGCTCTGGGTGGGGTCTCAGCGCAGCAGAGCAGAGGGGCAGAATCCCCTCCCTCCCCTGCTGCCAACGCTGCTCTTGGTGCAGCACCGGTGTGGGGTCCCCGCTCGGTGCCATGAGCCCCGACCTCAGCCGGGACACCGAGCTGGCCGGGACAGTGTGTCTGCCACCGATGTCACCGACCTCCACGGCAGGGAGGGAGGCAGGGACGCTCCCGGTGGAAAAGGGCAGGATGAGGAGGATGAAACCCTCGTGCTCCTGGTCCCTTTGCTGGCACAGTGGGACCTCCCGGGAAGCGCCCTGCAGCCGGCCCGCATCCCTATCCCATCCCAATCCCATCCCATCCCAATCCCATCCCAATCCCATCCCATCCCATCCCATCCCATCCCATCCCATCCCATCCCATCCCGGGTGGCAGTGCCTGCCCACACGCAGGCCTGGTGTTTTGCAGGCAACAGTGCAAGGAAACAGACTGCACTTCTCAAGACGAACTGCTCCAGTCACTAAGCAGTTTGCAGATGACCAGCTTTAAAACGTTAAAAAGAGAATAAAAATCCCTAAGTCATAAGAGTAAGAAAAAAGAGTTTGGACTCATCACATTTCTCATTAACTTTTTGAGCTGCCAGGGTGTTGCAGAGTTACATTTTCAGGCTCTGTTCCATAACCACAAAGACTAGAGGCTTGTTTCCCTGCCTTTCAGATGAAAGCAAATTCCCCAGTCACTCCAAGCCTATAGAAGTGGAGGCTTCAGGCAGAGCATCATATGCTCCAACACTTTTGATTTGACATCTGTCAACCCTGCAGCTTGACCACAGGTAGATTTGGGGTTTATTTCTTTTTGCACTTGCTACCATGAGTATTTAATATACACTAGGGTCAGGAGTACCCCAGATACCTCCCCCCTCGGATCCGCTACATTTGGTGTCTGAGACTGAAATGTGCACAGGAGTGAGTGCACATCCTGCATTCCCAGGGCCAGGCTGGAGCTCCATCTGAGTAAAATACCCAGTGGGTTTTGGGGGGCACTGGGACCTCAGCACAAACTGTTCTCCAAGTTGCTCTGCGCAGTGCAGACGCAGCCTGAGTATGCTTGAGTACAATAATCAATTTTGACCACTTTCTTTGCCCAAAAATTAAGAAAAAAGATAGTAACAAAAGCACTGGCTGTTTCACCAGAGCAACTGCAGTTTAACAGCCTAAGGAATTCTTAGATTTCCACACATGAAGAGATTAAAATACTAACATTACTCTGTTTAAAGTAGAACATCAGGAAAATAAGTGTTTAATCTGATATTACTGGCATAGAAAAGATAAAGTAAAAGGTTAGAGATCTGTAATAAATAGTGATAATCTCTGTAATTTATCTGTGCTGCAAGGCTTTGGTAAGAGTTCAGCATTCCAATGTACTGGAACAATAAAGGCATCTGAAGCAGATCTTAATGGGTCAGGTATTTGTTGCTTTCCCTTTGTTTACTGTCCTTGGAGCTGCCCATTTCCAAAACACTGGCCTTCATTTAGGTATTTCTGTGAGTATAAGGTCTGTGCTGGTAGGACAGCATTAGACAATTGTGCCATTGCCAGCAAAAGTGTGATGCATTGAGAAGCTGCAGCTTCTCCCTCAGCTGTCCCAACACCTCCCTGCCCATGGGTCACAGCCTCTCTCCTGGGCAGCCTTTTTGAGCCATTTCAAGCTGCATTGTCACAGTGCAGAAATTTGGTGATTGTGGTGACAAATCCTCAGCGTGAGAGGCGAAGGTGTCAGTCGTGGGTGCCATCAGTGACTGCAGCTGTGGTGTCTGAGTCAGTACAGGCAAGAATCCTGTTTGATTCCCGGGAGTCATTGAGATTTCACAAATCCTATTTGACTCCCTGGAATCAGTGAGATCTCACACTGCTTTCCTGTTGCTCCTGGTTGCACACGTGCAATTCCCTCTGCTCAAACAGCACAACCACTGGTGTTTGCAGTGTTTATTTACTGTGTCTCAGCTGCCCACTGCATGGGGTTCCTGCTGTGGGCACTGTGAGCGGCAGGCGTGCCTGCGGTGCTGCTTTTCCTCTGACACCCAACTCCTGGAGCATCCTAACTGCCCCGAGAAAGGCCAGAGATTTGAGCTAACACAGTCTGCAACTTACAGCTCAAATTTGGGTGCAAGTGTGAGCATAAGTAGCAGTGGGAATGCATCCTTCATGAACTGTTTGAAATGAGCCTTGGAAAAACGCCAGTGCCGAGGTGTGCATTCATCCTGACTCCAGTTTGCTCTGGAGCTTCTCTGTGCGGTGTAACGCTCATTCTTCGTCTTTGATAGAATGACAGCAATGTGAAATCGCCCAAAAGGCTGGGGCTTGAGAAGCAAATTCAAGGCAACTTTTTAAAAATGTTCAATTCTTAATACAAATTAGATTTTTGTAGTTTTCTTAAGTGACCTTTTAATAGGAGAAAGCATGTGGAACTATGAATGAATGAATTAAACAAATGTCACATATATTGAATTTGAACACACAGTCCAATTTTTTTTCTTCCAGTTCAGCTTTCAGTTTTCATAGAAAAAATTCCAGCTATTTAAGCTTGTGGCTATTTGCAGTTCCTGGCACTTCTGGCATTACACAAGAATTAACCAGTCTGCGTTTCATGGAAAATTCAGGTTTTGACTGTTCAGAGGTAAAAGAAAATTTTCAAGACTGAAATCAAGCAACACTAGAGGACTGAAATGTGTGAAAATGTCTTGGTTGAATAAAAAAATAAGACCCAAAGCAAAGTTAAGAGCTCTTGGAGACATAAAAAAAATCTTGTTATGTCAAAGTGTTAATATAAGGACATAATTTTTCTTTCCTGCTTTTTCAAATAGCTGTTCAGAAGTATAATTTTATTACTCTGTACCAAAATAGCTGTAACAACTGCAGTTACAGTGATAATAAAAATACAGCTTTTAATGGAGAGGAGAAAATAATTAAAATAAAATTTTAATAATGTTTAACAATTTAATAGTTTTTCTCCAATAGTAAAAGAAAGATAAGGAAATAAAAACAATACCCAAACAACCCATCTGTGTGTAATAAAGTTTTGGGAACCCCAGCTAAGGTCTAATTAGTCATAAGAGGATGACAAATGTGGCCCCAATCCAAACCACACAGTTTTAGCCCAGTGAATTGCCTGACAATGCAAATGCTCTGATACTTTGAATTACTCCTGTAAATATCTGCAGAAATAGAGACAGTCTTAAAATAATAATCATAATAATGCACTACTTCTGTACAATTCCTAGAATTCTTGGAGCTTATTATCACTTTCTTATAATGTTTGGTGGCAGCAACACTTAGAAATACTCATGTGTACCTCAGCAGTTGCTGTTATTAGACGCTCCTTGCAGCTGCTGGTCACTGCCAGCTCCTGTGGCCAGTTTTTTCCCTCTGCATGTCAGCCTGTTGCACATGAGCTGTGCTCGGGCCCTGGCCCCTTCAGGATCCCACTCAGGGCCTCTCTGGGTGCTTGCTGTGGGGCTCTGGGGTGCACTCCAGTGCCGGGACATTTCAGAAGCTCTGACAGAGCGTGGGAGAGGGAGGCTGTAATGACAGCAAAGACTGTGATTGACCTGTGGAGATAACAGGCAGGAAGAACAGCTCTGCCATAGGTGCTGCTGTGGTGAAGGCATCAAGAGGAAAAAAGGCAACAATATTCTGTGGAAGACATGGGCAGAAAGAGGTGGGGGGTGAGTGCCACATAGGGTGGTGTCTGGGCAATGATGGACAAAATTCCTCACACACCGTGCTGCTGCTGTCAGCACATGACTCTGGAACCCCAGTGCTAGCCAAGAAACCCCAATGCTAACCAAGAAATACCAGTGGTAGCCAAGAAACCCCAGTGCTAGCCCATTAAACCCCAGCGCTAGCCAAGAAACCCAGGTGCTAGCCAAGATGATCCCCGTGCATACTTCACTCAGTGCAGTTTTCAAAAGGCATCTCCCCTGCCCATGGCATGCCTGTCAAAGGCACTGGGCTCATTTTGCATTTTTAAGTGATAGATTCATGTTTGCTAATAGAAAGCTGCTTTTTCTAAAATGACAGACAGGAAGAAAACACGAGGCCAGCCTACAAGAGGACAGCATTGGCTAAAAATGTCAGGGAGACGTACACCAATGGAAATTTTGTTCTGGAAGCTTAAATAACAGAGATGATAATCACATAGTTTCTTGTGTGAAATAATAAACTCAAGTTATATCCTAATAACTTTCCTTCCTAGGTCACACCTAAACCTCAATGGCACACTCCTTGTCAAAAATATAAAAGAAGATACTGCCCTGACTGTAAAAATGGCGTATTTTAGGGAAATGAAATGTTCTCCAGGGCAGCACTCTCTGGCTGTGTCCCACCCCTGAGCACTTCCCTGCTCCCTACACCAGTGACCTGAAGGAATCTCCTTGGCTGTTCCCAGTTAAGGGTGGCCTCCTGTCCTTCCTCCCAGGAATGACACAAAGGAGATGGTGAGAGTAATTTTCCCCTCAATTTCTCCACTACCAAAACCCTTGCTGTGGAAAATTTCAACATGAAGGTCTGGGTCAGGCACACAGAAAGCACACGCATGGTGTACACATGTAGCAAGTCTTGGAGAACACCGGCTGTCTTTTTCCATTGTGTCTTAGGCAGCCAGCAAAACAGAAAATTTTGGGGGGAAGACAATATTGCACTCCCAGTTAGACCGATGCATCAGTATATGGTAAAACAACAGATACATGGTTTCATGTTTAATAGATGTACTGAAGAACAAAATCTCTGTATTTTTAAATTTTTTGATGCTGTTAACATCCCTTAAAATTCAGTTAATATCTCTTCAGTTTTTGATGAGTGCAATTGGAAACAGCTGTGTTTAAACTGTTTCTACATTAAATGAGAATAGTCTTGAAAATAAAAGACTTCTTTGTGTAAAAATAAAAGAACTACAGTTTAGTCAGATTTAGATTTTGCAGGGCTTTTGCTGAGTCATTACAATCTGGTCCTGAAAAAGAAAGTGGTAATTACATCGCATGAATAAAATGTAATTCCAAAACAGTCTTGAAAGGCAAATAGGTGTGACCTTTGAGAGCTCATCACTATGAGATACTGAGCAAAACAGACTTACCACCAAAGCATTAATATCTCCAATTCTCACCACTGATGGTGGTCTCATCACACTTAATCAAAACACTATTTAGGTCCTTAAAGGAATTTAGACATAACAGGGTGTGAATATGTTGTAAACTCCACTAAGTAGTGAGTAGTATAAATATAGCTCCTAAAAGCACTGTGAGGGAATTGAGAGATAGGATATTTATATTTTTATTTATATTTATATCTATATCTATATTTATATTTTATATGTATATTTATATTTATATTTTAAAGAGATAAAGTAGTTTGAGTACAAGAGTACATTTAAAGTGAACCCATACTTAGTCTATCCATAGTCAGGCAGGATTAGATTATGTATTCTTGATTATCAGGATTTACAGTGTTTTACCATCAAGATATGAATTCAATGTACTTCAACTACCCTAATGTCAACAGCATGACTTAAAATATTCCTCAGGGACAAAGACTGGACAAACAAACATGTTACATTTATTTATTTATCAGAACTTGACCACTGTCCATCTATGTATAGTTAGAAATAAGTGAGTAATTGTATTTTTTAATCTTTATGTTTTTAGAAATACACAGTCTAAAACTTTCAAAATACACTATATAAATACACCAAAGTACCAGAGTACTTTAATGCCAAAAGCAATATGCCAGAAAACATAAAGTTTTCTGAGAATTTTGAAACAGAACATTTGATACAGAATGAGTATCTTTAACTTCTTTCAGGGGCCATGAGAAGGAGAATTTCTGGCTCCAGGGGCTGGTTACACCTTTGAAGAGCATAAACTCCACCTAGTGATAAGTTCAGTGGTGAAATTTTAGAAAACCAACAATTCTAAAGCTCAATCTCAGTTTTATGGCAGGACTGTAAAAATGAGAAATAAAGATTTAAGTTGTAACACTTAATCTTTGGAAAAGTAAGAAAAAACCAGAGAAATATGTACTATAAATGTTTCTAGATTTTTTTGCTACTCATCTGTTTATGAAAACATTTCAGTAATAAAACATCTTCACATTTTTATCATAAGAATTGTGAACTTCTTAAGAAAACCTATAAATCAATACACATGCACATGCAAATTGTTTTATTTGTTTAATCGTTTTTATTAAAAAACAAGACATGTAAAAAAGACATTAAAATGGATTTATATGTTCCTGCTTCTTGCTGTGCAAAGTGTATGGAGAAGATAAATGTACCAGTCCCTGAAACTGCTCAGACATACAGCAGTTTACACTCCATCACATAAACTCCTGTAGCATTAGATTTGAGGGTAATTCCCACTTAAAAGTAATATTTCTCACTAAATTAATTCACCTTTAAAAAAGAAATTGTCCTTACAATAACAATTTCTGTGACTGATCTCCCCTTAAAAAAATAATTAAGGCTTATTTAAATTAATGAGGGCACCATTTACTTTGTTTCTCCTTTTCCACTTTACTCTTCTCAACAGTATCTAAGTAGAAAAGAAACCACATGTGCATTCAGGAAAATAAGAAAATATGTAAATATAATGGAGAAAAAAAATAACTCATGTAAGGTTCACTGCAGAACCCAGGAGTAGCCCAAAGAAAAAGAAAGAAATGAAAGGATCCTAATTAATTCTGGGCAAAGGATGACCCAAGCATCCAGGCTTTTAGTGATGATTATGGTAGCACAGAGGCTCCCTGAAAGAATCTGTGCACCTGCCATGCTTACAAGGACAAAGCATTCAGGTGAACCAACTCCTAGGACAAAATCAACTCTGGACACTTTTGACCTTTTATATAAAATTTAAGCAACTCTTAAACTAAGAAAAAAACAAGAGTTGGAAAGCAGCCAGCCCAGCTGTGCCAACTTTTACCAGTTCACGGGGTGGTCAGGGGTCACTCTGGGGTCACTGACCACCAGGGACCAGCAAAGAGATATCCAGGACAGAAAAATGCATGTAAAGGGGAGGGAAAATATATTAATGATTTCAGGGAAATTATTTATCATGTGTGTGTTTATTCTGGGAAAATCAATGACTATATATGTAAAACACAGTGTATGAACAGGAGCTTTTTCTGCACTCAGCCTGCGCAGTGTTTTGGAGGAGATATCCCCTTGTGGATCCGGCTGAATAAAGAATTCCTGCTGCTTAATGCAGGAATTACGTTGGTGTTAAGCAGTTTTCATTTGTACCAATTTGTGGCTCCTCCTGCTAAGTTTCCACCTGAAGAAAAGTCAGTCTGCCTGAGAGAAACATGAATATTTACCCCACAATGATCAGTTTGTCACACCAAGATATGCCCCAGTAACTCTGGTTGCATTATTTTCCTGTAAGAAAAGCTTCACTGGAGACTCACTAAGGTGTGGATGTTCAGAGAACACAGGATTAGAATCCCAGTGAAATGAGAGCAAGGGTGTCCAGTTTTCACTGGGCCTGATGCAGTGAGGAGAGAGGCCTGTGAGCTTGTGCCAATTTCAGCAGGAGCAAAGGTTTTCAGCACCTCTCAGAAATAAAAGCTTTCTCCCTGTCCCAGTCTGGCAGGATCCTCCTAGACTCACACTGCTCTTAGGCACTGTTTCCACTGGGACTGCTGCCATACCTGAAATTAGGCACATACTCAAGTAACTCCTTCCATAATGGCCTACATGCTAAATTGAACATTTTACTACTATTTTTCTATGTCAAAACAGAAAGAAACATACATATTTCTAAGTAACTGAGTACCCTCGATATTCTTAACTAGGTTGTCAAACCAAATAATATGTTACATCAAATATTATAATTTTGCAAGAGTGTCATGCTGAAAGTGGTACTCTGTAGACTGAAACAATACAATTATTTATCAAAAAACCATAAAATGCCTGTATTCAACTTTTCACATAAAATCCCCCCATATTTAGCTTTAGAACACCAACGGGTAAGGCCATAGAACTCCAAAAAGGTGCTGATAAGCATATAATTTTGAACTATTAAAATTACCAATAAATACCAAGAAAATCATCTGCCTATTTAAAATTACAGCAATCAAATCAATCAAAAAGAGCAGCCATCAACATCTTGAGTCATAACAGTTTTCAAGTAAAAATTGCACTATGTGCTTTAAGACTGTCACATTCTTACATATTGTAACAGTGTCAGAGCAATACACATGTATTAACTTTCATCCTTCTGTCCTGGTTAGTCACAGTTTCACTGGAATTCTCCTGTGTGTTATTCTGATTTTCATCCTTACTGTCTTCACCAGATAAATCTTTTTCTTTTTCTTCACTCTGCAGTGGCTTTTCAGAGCTGTCTTCCTTTCTGCTACATACATTCTTCTGTCCTGTCAGTGGCTTTCGCTTAAACAGGGAAAACTGAAGTAAAAAAAACCCAGGTAAATTATATGACTGAAACAGTTAGCAGTGACATTCAAGACAAAAAAAAGACCAAATCCCTTTGTATATACCAAGGTCAAATGAGGTTGGCAAATTTCTCCTTGGTAAAATAAATATTTTTTTCAAAACAAAATGACTAAAAAATGTTAATGAGAAACATTTGCAATATTTGAAATGTGTCAGAATAGCACATGGAAATCAGAAAAGTTAAAGTGATTGCATTTTGTCAAATTACACACTGTACAGTTTGTGCAAAATGCTGCAAGTGGTGCAGTTATTTGGGTTTCTTTCCAATAAGAGCCTGAGGCAAGGTCCAAACACAAAGCCCTAGAGCAGTAAGTGCTTACTCTGCCTGCTGATAAATGTGTGCACTGCCACTAGTGACAGTGCTTGTGCTCAGTGAGACTACACACGCGCTCAAAGTTAACTGGTGCTGAGGGTCTTTGTTCAACAGGAAACTCAGCAGCCTCTGCAGGAGCCTCTGGATCCTAAACCTGTAAGAAATTCCGTATCAGGTACTCCTCAACATGCTCATACACCTATACAGAGAGATATACATGATCACAAAATCTGTGCATATTGGAAATAGGTGCATCAATGAGCTCAGCTGCTGCTTTCAGGGACAAACAGGGAGAAAATATCTTTAGATCATCTCCCATAGGAATCAAGTCCTAAGTCTTCACCGCACAAGTACGTGATGTGATTAACAATCTCTGTTTCATGGACATGCAGTCCATGAAGAAGTGGTAATGGGTTTTATCTCATTTCTATTACTTGGACAATTTTAAGTTATTTTATCAAAAAATAAAATAAACTCCTAAACAGAAGGAGCAGGTTGCTCAGCAGCTTAATTATCTATGCAGATCATGTAAGCTAAAGTATTTGCTTTGGTAACTGCCTGCTGCCTTCTTGGTCTCTGGCAAAGCTAGAAAGAAACAATCAGGCCACAAACCTTTTTCTTCCCCACAATTCCTCCAGTTTTTTGGTGATCAGTGTTCTCTGAAGAATTGTTCACAGTGTGATTGTCAGTGCTTTCCTTCTCTACAATAATATAAATGTTTATATTAACTTTCTTCTGATGCATGCAAATCAGAAAAATATCACAGAAAAGCAGAAAAAAATTGCTCTTCAGATTAATTTTGAAGTAGAAGCCACTAAATAAAACTTTAAAAGCAATCAGAATATTCAGTGTAGCTTGATGCCCAGCCTGAGAAGACCATTCTTATTTGTTAGTCTCTCTCTATATTGTCCTGATATTACTCTCCAGATGTTCGATTTTCAAGAACGGAACACTTACGGCAATGAAAATGTGTAAAGTATTTTTACTTGACACTCACAGTTTCCTCTTGCTGATAGAAGACAATGTCTTGCACACTTATTTGAAAATATATTCTAATTTGGGAAAGCTGACTTTTAGGGCAGGAGTTACGGTTCAGCATGAATTTTATTCCATAGAAACAATTCTGGGAAAGGAAAAACTTTCCATCTCAGTTGATGTTCCTGTGTTTAAATTTTCCTATACTCCCTGTATGAACCATATAAATATAGAACTTAATATCAAAACTTCCACATCACCGGATAATGGAAAAATATTTAAGCATCCCTTCTGTCCAAGCTATTTCCATTATAATATAGAAAATAAATGGCATAGCTTCTTCATTATACAGGCTGTGGTCTGTTTTATACCACATTTGTTATTTTCTTTCAAGAGAACCATTCTAGATTATTCCAAAATTTCTAAAATAAAAGAAGTCCTACATGTATAGGGTACCCAACTTCATGTTCCCCAGCTTTTCTGAAGGAATATACAGTTCTCATAAACTGCTATCAAAACTACAAGGAGCATCTAGACTTATATCTTCAGCATCCTGAACAGTGGTCAGTAATTATCACATTTCACCTAAAATAATCTCTTTGTGAATGGAATGAGGAAATGTCAGCTGAAAAAGATGAGGAAGAATTCTGAGAAGCTTCTTGACTGAAGTGAGGAACAGGGCACCTAAAGAAGTTGCGTGAGAGATAATAAAATTGCCATGGCTTTGGCACTGCACAGCCAGAACTGCTCATAGTAAGATCTAGTCCTGCTAAGACAAAGTTCTTCTCATGGACTTCCTCCAATACATGACTGGAAAAAGTATTTATTTCTTTCAAATCATTAACAATTAATCATGGGGGTTTGCCTCTCAAATTTTTTATTGCCTCTCAAGAACTGCTTTACCAACTACCAACAAGAACTGTTTTGTCCAATATTTTTATAATACTGTTTAGAAAAGTTTTATCTGTCTTGAGAATGTCCAGTTCTTAGGAACTGTATTCTTACCGTGCTGAACGGTAGTCTCTTTCTGAGTAGTCTCCTCTGTCTATAGACCAAAACAAAAAATAAAAAAAAAACTTTCAAAATTGTTAAAAAAAAGATGTTTAACTATTAACACCTACATGGGTTTGTCCCTCTACCAAAACCACCCCAGACAACAACTTTGCATTTACAGGATACCTACACATGTATCAAACTGAATTTAGTTATGGAACCAAATTCTTTCAGAGACCAGTAACTTAATAGGAGTAAATTATTTTACCTCTCCAGTTTCCACAGTGCTACTACTGCTTTTCTCTCCCTCAGGTGTTTTACTATGCTTTTCTTTTTCATTTTTTTCCTCTTTTTCCTCTTCTTTCTCTGTTCCTTCTCCTGCTTCACCTCCTTCTGTTTCTTCTTCTTCTCCTTCTACTTCTTCTATTTCTTCTTCTTCTATTTCTTCTTCTTCTATTTCTTCTTCTTCTATTTCTTCTTCTTCTTCCTCTTCTTCTTCTTGTTCTTCTGTTACTTCTTCTTCCTCATCATCATCTATTTCTTCATCCCCAGACAAGTTTTGTTCCTTTGACAAAATTGCCAAAACATAATTTTAAAACTCAAGCAGCACAATGATCATGATCCTCACCCTACACCAGTTCATAACACATCAGAATTTGACTAAGAACAAAAAACCTCAAAAGGGAATGTTCTAAGGAGTAAATAGAATAAGGACAAACACAGAAGACCTCAATCAAGGTTTGCTAATTTTAACATATTTTTAAAAACCTGACCTCCAGGAAACATTAGGAGTGCAGGTGACTTTTATGTTTTGCCAATATGTGCGTCCTTAAAGGACAAGCAATGAAAAACTCCTTTTTGGAAAGAAAATATTTCTTTTAAATGGTTGAACTGCACATAATTGACAAAAGCAGTAGTAATTGCCACACTGAAAGAAACAATTAAAATCTGTTCCCCAAGAAAATTAATGAAGAAATACCAGATACAATATTTTGATTAATATGATTCAATGCAGACATTATAATTTGAGTTTAAGTTATTTTCAGCCTAAGATAAAACTTCAATGTAGTAAAAATAAAATGGCCAAGGGCATTATAAAATAATTATTTAAAGGCACAAATGTTATTTTTGTAAAATGTGTGGAAAAATGAACCAATTATATCCTTCTTACTCCCTTCAATCAGACTGTCATTATGCTAGTATGTACTTATAACAGCACAAAATACAATATTTAAATAAGAAACTGTCTCCTTCCCACTGCAGAAAGGTAAGGACCTAACCCAAGGGTTTCCGAGGTCAAGTGGAGCCTCATCACTGCCCAGAAGGAGAATATTTCTGTTCCACTGCAGCCCGTGATAACTGCTGGGAAGTGTCTGCACGCTCCTGGAAGTGTGGTAGAGGAATGAACCCTGCACTGAACTCCTTCCTGCACCTGCGTCCAAATGTTGTCTCCTGTCTTTTGTTAATGTTTTCCTTACTCCCTCTTACTTCTCTGGATTTTTGCCTGTTGTCTCCACGACTTCTCATGGCCATTAGAAGGTAACTTACTGGTCAGGAGGAGACCACCAGGGAATGTTTTAGAGGTTGGAGCACAGAGACCTTTGGTGGAACTCCTTTGCTGAGCACGACTCACATATCCCAGGAATGTGAGATGTCCTGACAGGGGACTTGTGGAGACCTGCATCATTCTGGACCCCAACTCACACCCTACAGCACCTAAAATCACCCTAGATTAATTTATATCAGCAACTGAGCCATGCTGCTCTTCCAAAACAAAAAAGCTGGAGGAGAGAGACACTCCTTTTGCTCCAAGAAAGACTCCTACTGTTGTTCAACTGAGCAGTTTCCCAGACTGACCCTGTTTCCATTTACTGCATTTGCAGCTTTTCACAGGTGTCTCTGGCTGTCACCTCATCTGTTCAACTCCTAAAATAGCCCATTTTGCATTGTACCTCTGATAGCACCGTTCTATTACTGTTACTTCTGCTTGCCTATTTATAGGCATGTTTTGGAGATTTTACCAGTGGTGGGGAATGATCTGAGAATGTCATACTACAGATATGCTTTTACTTTAAAAGATTAATCATCTGACCATTAAAACATATACCTGAAGAATTTAATAATCTAAGAATCTAGGCTACTAATTAAAGCACATGTATGTGTATATATATGTATTATATGTGTATGTTATACGCATATATTATATATACATATAATCTCTTCATTATTCTCTTTCATCATGCTTTAGGGGGTTTATTTTCTTATTTCACTCTAAATTCCTTTTTCATAGAAAGATAATGCTGAAAGAATATCTTCAATACCTCTAAAGTTGAGACACAGAGAAGCTGACTGGGCCAAGGTCACACACAGAAAGTCAAAGTAGTAAGGAACATACAAGTGAAATATTTCAAACTTATTTCATTTGAGCTTGAGGTTCCAGTTTCTTCAAGGACAAAACAGTGGTCATTACTATGAAACAGCCTTAAATATTTTGTACCTCTAGTAAAATAAATCAGTACAGCAGAACAGCAGTCTGGGAAATATGACCTTGCAGATTTAACACACTATACAGATTTTTGAAGAGCTGTCTGCTTAATTTTTTTCATGCATTTATTCTGGTTTTCCTGTAAATCCAGATTTCATAACTAGACATACTTAAGGGTAAGTTTGCTGTTTCCAAGCTTTAGGGGGAAAATGACCTTACTTGCACTGGTTTTGGCAAAAGTATTGCCTTAGTGGGTATAACTCAGTGGGTGTAATTGTATTTTGCTAAAATGGCTGCAGCTGGCTTTTCTTTGGGCAAATTAACACAGAATAAAGACATTTATTTTCAGAATGCTCTATAAAAATGAGGTCTTATGTCTACGGGAGAGATGGGAAAAAGTTTCACTCTGTTCTGTATTGTTGTCTCACCTGGTGTCATGCTCTGGCTAAAAGACAGTCTCACTGAAGCCTGAGACATATGGTAAACCTTGCTCTAAGGACAGCTGCAGGCTAGGTTTCTGTACTTCTGTAACTGTTTCATTGTGGATCCCTCCTGCTTAGTTTATGGAAACAACTCTGGCAGATGGGCTGCTCATAATTAGCATTTCAGAAGGGAATGCTTATGGTATCTTTCCACATCTCCTCAAGAAGTCAAAATAATGTTTGCCACCACCATTTTATGCTTTGAGGGAGGAAAATCTCAAAGTCACTCATGAGACAAATTCAGTTGCAGATCTTTTAAAAATCTGTTGAAAACTCAGTGATGAAGAGAAAGCTGTAATTACTATGTGTACCACTCAAAGTGGAGAGTTCTGTGAAGCTCCAGTTTACAGAGATGTTTCTGTTTCCAGTTGCCTTGGAAACCGTTAAAAATCCTCAGAGGATATTAAAGAGAGTTGGGAATGAGGTAGGTAGCTGCATGTCTGTTCCTGGGTGGTGTTCCGCCAAGTAGCCACAAACCAGCAATTGCTTCGCAGAGTTTTTAATCATTCAAGGAACAGATTTCTCCCATTACCGCCCAGCTCATCAGCCTGAGATGTCCAAAAACACTGCCATGGCCCTGTTATATGTCTGTAGGACAAATAAACACCAAGCAGGAGTTTCCCCATGCAGTAGAAGACTCTGAGTAGATGGGTGTTAGGTCCAAGGGGGTTGGGCAATGGGCATAATGCTTCATATGGGACTGAGCAGTGCTCCCTCTGCAGAACATTAGTAAAGAAAAATAAAACCCACATTTTACAGATTATCTTCCTGCTTTGATGCAGGACCAAAGAGGATTAGGTAGAGGAATCATATCCTATTCTTGCTGTCATTCTGCTCTCCAAAAACCCAGTGCACATCAATGTCACTCCTGAACTGTCCATGCTGGGAAAATGCACTGGGCTAACATTTTACTAAAACAGCACTGAAAGTAACAATACCAACCATGATCTTACATACCGATGAGAGAAAAAAACCCCAAACCAGACAGCTCAGTTTACCCTTTTGTGGGTTGGAGGTGCATGGGTGGGTAGATATGTAACATTTTCTTGATACTGGTCAGGATGTAAAGGTACGTGATGTGAAGTGACTGGAAATACTGCCTGGCAAAACTCATAGCAAAGCTAAGATTCATACATTGTACTTCCTTACCAAGCAGTTACAGAGACAGCTTAACACCTTAAAGTCCACATAGTGTGAGCCCCTTGTCATCAGGTATTTGAACTGGCTTTCATTTTGTAGCTATTAACACAGAGAAGTTATTAGCTCAGCTACTCTAAGCCTTAGAGAAACATCCTTCACTTTAACAATTATTAAAGAAAGCTGTCCGGTTTAAAGACTGACAAAATTCAAAGGCATGAGTGCTCAAATGAGAGATTTAGCAGCTTATCCTTTCCCTTACAAGCAGTAAGGCAGCCAAACCAGGCTTTCCTTACATATCGTCACGGAGACAAACAGAAAAGCTCCGCTAAATAGACTTACAAAAATTTCCAGTAGAAAGCTGAGCCTGCCACCATAACTTCTCTAAAAGTTAATATCTATGCTTCTACTAGGTTATATTGGTTTCCTAATTACACAATTTTATGTCAAGAGCACTTAACATGGGTTACCTGATAGTTATTACACATCCTTAATGTCGCTGTTGTGTGAGTATCCTGGAATACTCAGGCAACGCTGCACTCATAATTTCAGGCACACTGTGCACACTGTGAAACCACTGTGAAACCAGTGTTATGTCAGGCAGGCATTTCCATTGCTAAATGTCAAAACTTTAAAGATAGTTATGCCTTCTTGTAAATGTGATGGAAGAAAACATATTGAAGCAGCAGTCGTCAGCCACGTAATGATACACTGATTACCCTGGACGTGTGATGACTGATTACCAGAGCAGTGCCCTCCAACAGGATGGCATCATTCTGGGATAAAATAGTGAATACACAGCCAAAAATGACATTGGTAGAGACTGACTGAACAGACTCATTTTCCATTAAGTTTTTTTCTGCCCCTACTTTGCTACACAACATCTTTTATTTACTAAAGGCCACACACAATGACCTACAAGTCTCCACAGGCCCGTGCACTTTTGTCCCAGGCTGGCAGTGCACATACTTTGCATTAAGAGGATTAATAGGATTACATTTATTAACCAAGGCTTTAGGTGTCATCCTGAGACTGCACACTGACATTTATTACACAGAGTAGCCAGTCATTTTTAAGGGCATTCTCTTAAAGATTATTTCAGTTGGCTTTGGTGTAATAATTCTGTGTACAGCTTGCTGCTGTAGGTGTACAGGAGAAAGATATATCTCTGCATTCTTCTTTGAATAAAAAATAACCACTTACCCATGTATAAAATTGTAATGTAAAACTACATTCTGAAAAGGTATTTGTACTTTCAGTTTTCACTACAAATTTAAATAGAGTTATCTAAAGGATTCTCCCCTCCGCAACTCAGAACATTTTTTTTGTTTGTTCCCCCAAGATAAATCAACATCTGAAATAGCTCAGATGTACTACAACTTTCATATAGAAAACTGTTACCTTCTCATAAAAGTTTTCTTTCTTTGGAGAATAAATAGAAAATATAAATTTCCAAGCAAAAAGGGGAAAAAAAACTTCTGTAGAAATAGAAAGAATTTTTAAGGTGTTTTGTGAAAACTATAAAACAAGTTAGTGACTGTTTACATCAAGTATAATCTTTTGTGAAGTATTTTACACAGTAACATAAATACCCTCTAATATTCAGTCACTCAGAAATAGCATACCAAAATAACTCCTGGGTACTTAAGCAAAACAGGAGAAATATAATGAGCAGCTCCAAATCAGAATATGCTGGTGTTATCTGAAAAACTTACTGTGTCTCTGGAAGATGTTATGCTGCATAAAATGAATTCTTAATGCTAACAGACACAGAGAAAAAAATTACTTGGGAATATTGGCCCACACTTGGATGCAGATTGTGCATATTTTCCAAATCCTTATAGAAAAAACTTTCATGTCTGGAGTTTGTCATGCAGCTCCCCCATATTTGCAAGTGAATGAGGACAGTCACTACTTTCTGCTTTTATTGTGCACATAGCTTAGAGTACTGCATGGCTCTCCCAAATCCTGTACTTTTCATTAAAATCCTGCCTTAATCCTGCTGGATTTTTTCAGTGCTTTGATAGAAATACTGGTAAAGGCAAATTTTTCACCAAAGCACCGGAGCAGGCAGGAAGGGTCTTTAAGATTCTCTGACTCTGTGCATTCCTCAAAGGGATGCTCCACGAGTCACTGCTGAAACCTCCACAGCCTGCAAGGCTGGGTCTTGGGGGAGAGCCCCGTTTCAAAATACTCTGATGTAAAAGTGACAATTTGGGCACAACCATCACTTGTCTGTAAGCCCATTCTCATTTCATAGATTTTTCAAGGCACACCCAACCAGCTTCCCATGGGATTGTTCTCCATGTCATGCCAGCAGCTGTGGAAGTTCTCCCTCAGCCACTGCAAGGCTGGCTTGAAAGCACAGCTTGACTTCTTTCTGTATCCTTGATACAGGACACACTCAGGTTTCCTTTGTTCTTTTTCTCCTCATGGAGGATAATGAAGTGCCTAGGAAAAGAGGTTACATTTTGCAGCAGTTCTGCTGTTGTGTTTCTAATTATGAAAGTAGTTTTGTGCCTTGGATAGTTGCTGGATAGAATAAAAGTGAAGTATTTTATACTTCCTGTAAGAAAGCCAGGCTTTGCCAGGGTGGCTCACAGTCCCAAGCTCCTTTTAGGCTGGTATTTATTGTTCACTTTCCAGTCAAACGGCACAGCACAGGCTCTTGTACTAACACTGCTACACAGGGAATTTAAAATATTACTCTTCAATACTGCTGTGATCTATATCCTTACAGAAAAGGTGCAGATAAAGGCTTTGTTTAATATAAAATTCTTTTTAAGAGCTACTTTTGTTTCTCTCTCTCACACTCTCCATATGACAGCACAAATACTTCACATTTCACACAAACCATAAATGAGATTCTGTGTAAAAGGTGTGGAAATCATGACAAATTATAAGGCTCTAAATCCATACCCCTGAGCCTGGGACACTCCAGCAGACTGCCCTGAAACCCACCTCAGACAGAACGAGTCATTTCTGATTTTCCAGTGCTGGAGAAATAAGAAAACCAGAATGGTAAATATCTTTACACTAGACATTTCAGGGCCCTGATAAGAATTACTGTCATAACTAAGCATGAGGATTTGAGATAACAGTATTAATATTTGTTTAAATTATTATAGCATGAGGTTCCCAAGCAAAAAAGCAACGGGCACTATCATAAATCCTTAAAAAAGGAGAGCGATTAAGTGTACTTGCTTCTTCTTTTGGCAATAGAAAAATAAAATCTCTGTTGCTCTCTGCAATGCAATTTTCTGATGCCAAAGCTGTCTCTCCAAAATCCTTTCAATATGCAAAAGTTAACCTTTCCTGTCTCCATTAAAACATAAATAAATGTATAAGAATATTACAGCTCAGTGAGTGACTTCAGATCCCAAACATGCTCAGAAATTTGAGCACAATATTGTGGGTTTGCCATTTGTGCAAGCAAAGAATTTGCACAGTTGCTCATACAAAGTCACAATACTAAATACTATCACTTCCACAATTAGAAATTAGTTGAAAAATTACTCTTTCACAGTTACTTTGCCCTTTTTTGACCTTTTTACAGATCCTTAATTTTATATGAGAGGTAAGATCTAGAAGGCAGTGTCATCTTGGGAGAAAGTAAGCTGAAATTTATCTTAAAAGATGACTAAACGTAAGAAAAACTAGAAGGGAAAAAACCCTAAGAGCAATGAAAACAAAAACTAGATGTCTTTTTTTGCATGATTCTGAAAGCCCCTGTTCTAAGGAATGTCCATGTACTTATCCTGATAAGAAATTAGAACAAAAAATAATGAGTGAAACACAGACGTTTTATGTAGTTTGGAGAAGGACATTTTTGTTATTCAGCATCAATGATGCAAAGAGAACTACTATCTGAATAAATGGTTTGAGACGTTCAGCTGTCATGGAGAAGCTTACCTGCTGAAATTTTAGAGGCATAAGAGAAGAGCTGTGCTATGGAACATTCCAAAGGCACCCAGGGCAGCCTCACCTCTACCCAGAGCTGTGAGGTGGGAGCAGACCTGCAGCCCAGCCCCTGAAAGGGCCAGAGGTGCTTGTGTTGGGTGCCCACTGGAAAAGGCAGCAGGTGCATCTGTAATTCTGTGAAAGTGTCTGTGGGACTGTGCAGGGGGGTCAAAACTTCTGAGATGAGCTGCACGGTGTGCCTAGAAAGTCACAGGAGCATATTAACTCTTTATGGATGTCCAGGGTTGCTGTCACCTCTGTGTTGCTGCTCTTGAATGTAATGTGTAGGCGGTTGATTGCTGGTTAACTGTAACTAATAAATCAATAAGCCACTGATTCCTGACTTAAACCGTAGAACTGAACAGTTTTTCCACATGACAATCATTAGGGAATAAACCATGAAGAGGGAATAAATGCTCTTTTTTCTAGTACAAGAATACAAAGACATCAAACGATGGTACTGAAAGACAGATGCAAGTAAAAAGAGGAGTTAGTTCTTCAAAGAATGTGTAAAGAAATCTAAATATGTACTGGATGCTATGTGGGTTAAAAATCAATTGAAAGAAATTCATGTGAAGAAAATGGATGTTAAATATAAAACATATATCTGCTGAGCCACAAGTTATTGAATATGCTGAATATATTCATGATACTGAATGGTTACGGGGAAGAAGTAACACTACATGTTTGTGCTATTCTAATATTCTAATTTTTTTTTTTTTCCCCAGGCACTCACCAGTAGCCACTGGTAGAAAATAGATGGCTAGATCTTTGGTCTGGGAAATTGTCTGTTATTTTCTCTCTCAAATGCAGGATTTTTTTTCTCTACTAAAAACTAGTTCAGGACTATTTCTGCCATATTGCTTCAGTACTGCATATAAATCTTTTTGTATGCCATAATAAATACCAAGGACATACTGAATTTTCACAAAACCACAAGTAGCAAACTTTATAAACCAGAATGAGTCAAACTAAATAAAATTCCACTTGTTGCGCTAATGGAGTTCCAAAGTCCCCTCAAAGCCCAGAAATGCTGGCACAGAGCACAATTTATGTAACAAGCCTGTGGAAAACCCTTAGAAGAGCTGGAGTAAAGCTCTGCTTTTCCCCTACCACAGGAATGATCCACAAAACTACATAAAATCCGTTCTCAAATTAATGAATTTGCATCCAGACAAAACAAAGAAGAGGGGATGCCCATAAATTGGCTTCCTTCCCTCTCTTGGAAAGCTTTATGCTATCAGCATATGTGAAGAGATAAACAACAAATGGTCCCCATTTGCCTCAGAATTTAGATTAAATGCTGCAACCAAACAGTAAATGAAAGGCCATTCCTATGTGGAACTGTAAATCACTTGCTTTAAAATGCTCTCACTTTTTTTGTCTCTTCCTCTCTCTAGGAAATATTTTTCACTAGAAATAACAGGGTTGTTTCTTTTTTCACAGGACAGTTTTCTTCCAAAGATGAATTCTCGAACCACAAAGAAGTGGATGNGTAAAGGACTGTTATTCCTCTTTTCTCATACCATTGCCTGAAAGCCCCTTGATTTCAAACTTTTTGCCAATTCGGAGGGAAGGGGGTCACATTCTCCTATTCTAAAGGAGGCTTCTGCCTTCTTTAGCAAATACCTGTCTTTGAAACCAGGACACATATCCAAGAAACTCAGTTTTAGGCCTATAAAAATACTTTTCAATATTACTCTAAGTTTAATCACAGTAACATCCTAATCTTCCCTAAGAAAGATAAAATAACCCATCATAGCTCCACTTAGTTTCAAAAGGAAGTGTTTTCAGAGTTCAGTGATAACAGCACTTTGGCCAAATATCTGATGACTCCATTGTTAGAGAGAGCTGATTTCTTGGGAAGGGCATTTAACTGATAAAATATTCTCTGACAGAGTACGAGGATACTTACCCTGTTCCAAAGACACATGCTGATGTCAAGACAGGGTGTTCCAGAGAATTCCAAAGTTTGAAACAAATTTCACAGGGACAAAATACAGCCACTGGGCTAATGTTTTACTGTAGTTAGGCACAGTATGGGACTGAGGTGATCTTACCTTCAAATGCAGCACATGGAAGGGGTGAGTGAGGCAGGAGGGATCAAACTGGACTAGAATTAACTGGCAACTACTGATCTGCTACAGGCTTTTTAGAAAATAAATTCTGGAGACATCATGTCAAAGATCATTTAATGCCAGTATCTTACAAAACAATATTAAAATGTTTCATAATATCAACATAAGTATTGATTCCGTTAACATTTTTATTGAATGACATTTACTCATTCTGATTCCTTTCTTCTTCTCTCCTTATTTTCAAGTAGGGTTTAAACAACTATTTTTCCAGAGAATGTCAATACTGAGATCTGTTTACAAAATTTTCTCAGACCGCCCATTGCCATGATATTCAAGTAACAATGCTGCATGATGAGTCCCTATCTCTTCAGTTGCCAGTTCAGTCCCTAAGGGTCGAAAGAGTGATGAATTCTCTTACAAAAATAATTTCCAGGATTTATTTGTGCATTTTAAGGAAACTCCAAAATATTAACTTTGTCTTTCCCAAAAAAAGTCAGACATTCTTGCCATTTCCTTTACTATTCCATCTGGCTTCTTGGTTTACCTCTTTTTGGCGATTACAGGTAGAATTTTTTAGAAGGGAAAGCCATAAATCTCCTGCAATGAGGAGAAGCTTTGGATCTGATCCTGAAAACAACATATATTCCCCTCCTTGAGTACCTCAGAGTTAGAGGACTAATGTGATGTAGTCTTTTGTAGGAAAATATAGAATCTTTTGTGTATTACACAGTATGAAAAAATGTTTTACAGGTGTATATCTCAAATTCTTAACTCTATCTAATCACCAAGTGTGATATTAAAAAATTATCCCTGAACTCTAAAGTAATCTAGGCCAGGGTCTAAGATTTGTGTGTGTCTTTTTGCACAGAATTGTGTGCTAACACCAAAATAAGAAGTCAGCCTTAAGGCCCTTGAAAAATCCTGGGCTATCACTTCCCCAGGCCTGCATTTCCATTTACCTCCCACGTAAATTTGGCAGCTTGTCCTTTCTTTAATTTAAGTACTGGAAAATTTCACCAATGTATGAACAGAATAAAAGTAGGGTGAATAAATTATAGAGTGATACCAAAATTTAAAAATACGTACATTTGCTAATTTACTGAAACTCCTTTCAGGTAAGGCACATTATCAAGTAAACTGTCCTGCAACTAAAATTGGTGTATTGCTGATTCAAAGGCAAAGAAGATTACACTGTTACAATGTATAATTTGTTTTGTCAGCATGACATTACACTTTAATTAGGAGGCAAACACAGCTTACCTCCTCAGCAATTAATTTTTATATATATCATACATGATAAATATGATTGTGAAAATTATTCTATCAACAAAGTATGATTTCTCTCATAAAAGCTTGCTAAATCTAAACATTTTCTTCAATCTTTCTCAAGAAATTGGCACTTATATTATATGCATAATAATATGCTTTGATTCCGTGAAAAGTTTCTTTTAAGTAGTAAAAAACAATCTGCCATAGTTCCAAGGTTTCCTGAATAGGCTTAACATGCATGTCCAGTAGTCTGTGTTACTTTAGTGTTAAATAATGAGGTAGCACATTGTTCCAAAATTGTTCTGAATCATGTAAACCATTTGCTACATGCTGTTTGGACTTTGTCTTTTGTTTAGAGCTGTTTGGTAAAGCAGTACTTTCTGTCTTTTCTGGCCTTCTGGGTTTGCTTTTCTTTTGTGGAAGTTTGCTACTATCATTTTTCCTTTTCTTTTTTGCTTTTTCCTCTTCCTCTCCTTCTTC
>VYZT01051401.1:46121-87410 GCA_013400735.1 Pomatostomus ruficeps | reverse complement strand
AATTTATTTTTATTTTACTCATTAAGTCTGATATTAAAATAGGATTGAGGAAATATTTTCCTTTCATGTCAGTTATACCCAGGTTATTTGCAACAGCCATGACAATAATGTAAATCTTGGTCTCCACAATGTGAATTTTATAAATCTTGAGTTACTAATTGAAGACCAAAATCTCTTGAAGAAGAGATTTGAGGATTAATTTGTAAATCCGTTTTTAATCTGCTTATTCAGTTTTCATTACTGTGCAGAGGAAATTTATAACGAAAAATACAGTACTTAACCTTTAATAATTTTCCTGTTTTTAATATACTTAATCCCAAAGAGCCAAAAGACACTACACAACTGAAATATATTCTAGAGAAAAGGATATAGAGTTCACATCTTAATACTTATATTTCATTTTACAATAGATCTCTTAAACAAACTTTAAAAATATTTACTATAATTTCACTTGCTTAATGTAACATATATGCACTAATTTTTTAAAATATGAGATCTAAGTTGTCAGCATGACACTGGACAGAAAATACTTCCCTAGGAAGTATTTTGTCACTTATGTGTGTCAAATACCACAAAATACAAGTGAAAAAGAAGTCTTACAGCTAATAAAAAACCTGAATTTTTAAAGACATCACCTGCATAGATTCATTAATATGAATCAGATTATGCCCAGCTGAATAGGCCAAGGACTTTATCACATGTAGGTGAGCAAGGGTGAATGGAAGTTAATCTTTTGTTGATTTTTTACCTGACTCATGGAAGGCAACAGGAGGTTTTTTCTCTTTAGAAGGATCAAGTTTTTGTACTAAGAATGGATTGATACAAAGAGTAAGATTTTATGAAATATCTTCCTTTTGTGATTGTGCAGAATTAGATTAACTGTGGTTATAAATGTTGTCTGCACAGAAGAATATTTTACGTAAAATCCACCAAAATTATTGTGAAGCCCATGATATTACCTTTCTTGCTTTTCTTTTTATTTTATGCTTCATTAATGTCTGAGTTTGGCTTTAAAGTTAGGATTTGACTTCGGGTTGGGTGTGAATCCCGTCCATGACACTCAGATAATTTGGCATTAGCAAAATTTAGTTTTGGATAAATAAGATTTTTGCTCTTTTTTGAGGGATTTTTGTTGCCTTGTTTTACAAGAAGAAAGTGAAAGAAAGAAGTACACCATTTTCTTCTTTCTTCTAAAACTAATCTTTTATTGAGTCAAAGATGCCTTTAACTAGGATATTACAACCAAGTAAGGTGAACAAAATTAATAGTCTCGCAAATAAAATACCGTTAACAATTCCAGTAGTATTGTTACTACTTTATAAAACTCTCATGCAAACAACTCCATGCATAACTTTTCCTTGTGCATATAGTTTTTATTTTCCTTTGTAGATCTTGTCTGATCTTGACAGGTCATTTTAGGTAGGACGCAACACCTGCTGCCACTACCCAGTGTCTGAAAGAGAAAGCAAAAAACTTAGCATTGGAAATGCACGTCAGAAACTGTGTGAACCCAGAGCATTTACATATGACTTTCTCTGTGATGCTTAGTTTCTTTGCATGGGCAGATAACTGTGTTTATTAGATGATGAGACTGATATGATCAGTACCCGCTACGGTTTTTAACTCAGCCCAGCAATGGGTCTGAGGAAACCTTAATGAAGCCTGGAGGAAGGCATAGGGTCAATGCATGCAAATCTGGTAGAGAGATGTGCAAGGCTTCTGGTACAGCTTGAACCACAGTGCTGGCCAAGGACTAATTTTCAATCTCCTACCTAGAGAGAGACTGAAGTTTAATGCTTGCTGTAATATCTCTCAGATACTTAGATGCTCCTGCTTTGCTGCAAAAACAGTTTTCATGTCCCATGTTGCCCTAAGAAGCAGAAGAGATACCGCTCTGTGTACCTTCATGTTTACTCTCTTGAGACTTAATGTAGTGATCCATGATCAAGGAACTGACTGCACATCAGGTCATGTCCAAGGCCACCAACAAGCCTGGTTGGGCATCTATAGCATAGCAATGTTGGCATTTTAGTGTTACTAATTTTTGTTTTCTGTTTTGTAGCATATACAAGTAGGGATTCCAAGGGGTTACATATATTTTGAAAATGATAAACTCTAAAAGCCAGCAAGCTGTCCAAAAAACTAACCTTAAACTAGTATGGACCAGCTCAGTGTGGAAGGGATTACAAAGTGTTTAAAGAGTCTCATTGATTTTCCAAGTTGTTTTCCTCCTCTCTCAATAGTTCTGATGGAACTGCTTCTGATTAAGAAGTTGGCCCTTTCCAGGATGCTTGCCGTGTTCACAGATCTCTTTCAGAAAAGAAAGAACTTTCTTTTCTTAACCTTAGATTGTTCTTGCTTTTATGATGTACAGTGTCAAATTAAAAGTAGCTAGGATTTATGAGCAAGGGTGGCTTTTTTGGGGGGACGAAGTATTTTTTCAGAAACTGCCAAAAGCTAAAATTCATTGAAGTTACAAAAAGTCTTTTCCATATAGTTCTTTCCTTACATATTTTCTTTGAACTGAAAAGAATAGCAATATTAATATAATTCCAAAGTTTAGCAGTTCATTGATACCCAATACAATCATTCAAATTACATACAGGAGGTGTATAATTATCTTGCTTGGTAAAACAGGCTCTAGATCTATTTTTCACTGTGTCTATGCACATAATTGCATCTAACTACTTCATTCCTAAAATCCACTTCAAGCATTCTATTTTAAAGGAACTTAATAACTTATTTTAAACCAAAATATTAAAAAAAATTAAGTACTGCAATGGTACTACTCTCTGATTTAATGCTCCAAACAAAGAGCTCTCAATCCTTTGTAATGGCTTAATCAAATGTTCTGCATTGTGGACATGAAGAGATACTCTACCTTGCAGAAGACATCCTTTCTTGTAGAAAATAGTCTAATGTGTTAAGACCAGGCATGAGACAAAATCTCAGAACAATCGTTTACTTGAGTGGTTGGGTAGTTAGGGATGAGGCTTCTCAGTTTCAGTATTTGTGACAGTGAGTATTCATTTAACTCTGCAAAGTGACAAGAGGCAGTTTGACAGCTTATGAGCAGGATGACAGTGCCATAACTGTGTTTTAGGAAATCTGAGTTAGCATTTCTAGGCCAAGGGAACATAGAATTTTTTCTAGGTTTGCACAGGGTCCTTTTAACCCATTGCACAGTTAGACAGATAGGTCTGTTTTCTCTCTTCCAGTTCTAGTTATAAATTTATGAAATTCTATACTAAAATCTGGTAGGCCATTAGCTCCAATCACTCCTCTTGGAATGCAGTGGCAGAGACCCTAATAATCAGGAGCCATTTTATAATTCCAGCCCTAATTTATCTATGTTGGTTTATGTAGTTATGCCCATGCACCAATGTTAAACTCTGATTAAATAGAGAATTTTTCTCCTTAATGAATTCATGTTCTTTTCCTACTGTTATATTTTCTAGTGTGGATAATCTCTATCTCAGTCTTCTTAACTCAGTTAGTATGTGCTTTGTTCCATCAATTACTTTGGTGGACCATTTCTGTGATTGTTGCAGCTTAAATGAGAAATTTTTGAAGGAAGGTGATTGAACCTGTGTTTTTGTCAAAGTTGCCTTTTATGATGACGTTAACACATCACTGACTCTTTAGAAAATGGCTGTTACTTTCTATTTATATATCTTCCCTGCTGCATCCCATGCATGCATGCACCATTCCTAAACACTTTTGCTTCCTTCTTCAGACTAGTTAGGAAAAGTCTGCTTTACATTACATAGCACAGTTTCTTGCTTTCAGCTTCTACTAGACCAGTTTGTTCAGAACCCCAACCAACCCAGCCTTGACGACTCCCAAAGAAAGGACAACCACAATTTCTTTGGGCAACCTGTTCCAATGCCTCATTATCAAGTAAATAGTTTCTTCCTCATAACTAATCTAACCCTACCATCTTTCAGTTTGAAGCCATTGCCCCTTGCCCTGGCACTATGTGTCCTTGTAAAAAGCTCCACTTTCTTGTAGGCTCCCTTCAGGTATTGGAATGCTACAATTAGGTCACCCTTGAAGCCTTCTCTTTTCCAGGTTGAACAATCCCAGTTCTCTCAGCCGTTCTACACAGTAGAGGTGCTCCATCCCTCTAATCATCTTGGTAGCCTTCTCTGGAATTGCTCCAACAGGTCCATGTCCTTCCTGTGTTGGGAACCCCAGAGCTGGATGCAGGACTGCAGATGGGGTCTCACCAGAGCAGAGCAGGGCAGAGGGGAAGAATCCCCTCTCTCACCCTGCTGCTCACGCTGCTTTTGGTGCAGCCCAGGACATGTTTGGTTCTCTGGCCTGTGAGTGCACATTGCTCATGTCCAGCCTCTCATCCACCAGCTCCCCCAGTTCTCCCTCAGCAGGACTGTTCTCCATCTGTTCACCCCCCAGCCTGTATTGATACTAGGGTTGCCCTCCTTGCACTTGGTCTTATTAAACTGTATGAGATTTCTAAGTAAAAGACAAACAGCTCTAAGTGGGAAGAATCGCAGAAGCAATGTGTCACATGGATAGTGGTACGGATGCAAACAAAGGCTTACTATAACTTCCACAGCATCCCACAGAGATTTCTTGGCTTTAAATTGTAGAAATCTTCTACCTAATAAATGGATAACTTACTATACAAGGAGAAAGTGTCTTTCTCCACTGGAACAAGGGGATGGAATTTCTCTTGAGCTAAGTTTGCTTTACAGAATTATTCATCTGGCCTTTTTTAGGTATATTTTCTAAAATCAAATTAATACTACCCAAGATGCCTTTACCTGTCTTAAAGGGAGTCAAGAATGACTGCATGTCTGGTTTTAATTGAATCCCTTTCTCTCTGTCTGATTCTCCAAGACCTGTTCGCTTTTCTTTGACTCAGCTAGCTTATATTTTTGTCAGGCAAGACATATTATTACTCTAAAAGGAAAAGGAAGAAGTTAAAAACTGAGGCTATTGAAATACACTTGCCTCTTTGTTTTACTCCAGACCCCATTTGTCTGTCTCCAAGTGTTTGTGTATGTGAGATCTCAGGAAGACTGCTTTAAAGAAAAATCTTATTTTCAGTTGAACCTAAGGAACACCCAGTCAATTAAAGCAATATATTCATAATGATATTTTATTCTTTCAGGGAAAGGTAGGAGGACACACACACACAAAAGTTTCCTTCTTCAAACATAAGCATGGGACCCATTTTATACGCCTTAAAAGCTGAAAGTTTTGGGACCATGTTTCTTCTCAAAGCCATGTAAGTTTTTCATTGCAACATATAAATGGCTTAGAGCAGAATTCAACAGCTTTGTTCTGACTGTATTGTACTCAAGGAGCTGTTCATCTGCATTCATAGCTGACTATGTACATTTCACAGCAATCAGCAAAGGTATTTATATGTGGAATGACTCCTTGGCTTCACATTCTAGATCTTCACCGACACCTTATTCAGAGTTTGGTAGTTTCTAATATTTCTTTGTATGATGGAAAAAGGTAGAAAATGTATTAATATAACAGTTGGATATTATCAGTTGGAAGTCATTCTCTATGATGTTTCTGCTAATCTGAGGTTTTTAATTAAAAATAAAAACCATCCTTATTTTAAGAATTGGCATACTAATATTCTTGTGGACATTGATTTCTTATAGATTATTCCTTAAAAGAGTAGTAGATGAATGGTATTTTGGGTAGTTGAAATAAGAGATTTTTTGTTAACTAACCCTTAGCTCTGCAACTAGAACTATTTTGTCTGTAAAAAGTGTGGTAATGTATATACTTTTCAAAATACGTCATACCTCCTGTGACAGTATTGTGAATCCTAGATCAGTGATAATATTACAACATTATTTTTCAGGAACATGTTAAAAAAACTCTTGCAAGTTCTGGGAAAGCAATCTCCACAGGAAGACACTGGGCTTACTCTATTTAAGTATGGGGAAATGGGGAGCGATATCTTTTCTTTCATGAATGGCATGAAGCTGATCTTTACAGAACTTTCTAAGCCTCTATTGTTGTTATACCCTCAGGCTTCTTGCTGCAGGTCTTCATACCGCAGGAGGGATTTTCATTTTTGGTTCTGATTCATTCCTAAGACCACCCTAATCCAGTTGTAAATGGGTCATTCAGACTAAATAGTGAGAAGTAGCTCACTTTTAATGTAGTCACATTGTTTCTGCCGTGTTGACTACAGTGAATTAATTTTAATATTTGTCTACAGAAGCTTCCAGGCTTATCTTAACTAGACCAGCCTGGGGACAAAGTGGGTCATCTCGTCTAACACGGACCTTTAGGAACTCAGGCCTCAATCAGTGTTGTCCATCTGTGTTGTACATGAAAGTCTCAAGCATTTACTGCTATGCCAGCTGAGATAGGAAAGTCCCAATTTTGCAACTAGAAAACTGAGACAAACCTGAAGTCCTAGATCCCTAAAAACACCAGCAAATCCTTCTATTTGTAGGCAATGCAAAATTAGATAGGAAACATGTGCAAGAACAATTTCTCCCACCCTGTGACCATGGAGGCACTCTTCCTATTTAGGGCATCCTAAAAAAAGAAACAAAGCAAAAGGCTCAGCACGGGTCTTCTCAGAATAATATTCCAAATTATTTTATGTGAGTCTTGAGGTCTTTGAAGCTGGTGTAACAGGTGGGAGTCTTGCTCCAAAACTGAATGAGTGCTTGAGGCACACAGCCAAGAGTCTTAAATCACACACTACAGATTCAGACAATGATATGGGTTTCCTCAGCTCCCTGAAAATGATAACCACAGGGTGGTCAGATGTATATGTCTATTTCTGTCTGCAGAGATACATGAAAGTAGGTTAAGAGCACACAGTACTTTTTTCATAAGTATATGTTTTTGTTATCTGGTGAAGTCTTCATATAAGCCTACAGATAAACCCTTATGGCATTATAAAGTATCCCTCTACAGAATACTTGAACATCAATTTTCATATTTTTGTCTGCAGTATAAGAGTTTGAGAGAACTTCTGTGATAAGTATCTACCAATTTTTCTTCTGATATTACTTTTTTTTTTTACATTCAGAAAGAAAACAACAGATAGAACCCTTTGAATGGGTTACTTCTCCACATTCATTAAAGGGTCAATGACTGAACCTGACCCTGTACAATAAGAAGTCCACACTGATTTTGGATACATACCTATAAACCACTGCACTGAGATGACAGTGTGTGTTTGGATGTGCAATCCCAACATTTCCATTTTTCAGAGAGAGAAAGGGGAAAAGAAATGAGGGGAGACAAGAAGCAGGCTTGAGGAAAGAGCAGGAGACTGATCAGTTGTAAGAGAAAGTAGCCATTATAAAAAAATACCACTTCTGAGTTCAGTGAATAGGCTAATGATACTTGTCAAAATCCCTCTTAACAGGAAAGTCATTTTTTTACTTTTATTTTCAATATGGCATTTTTGCATGGGAATGCCCTACAAGACCCTCAACAGCAAGTTTGCTCAGAAGTGCTCTAATTAGCTGTACCAAATGGTCTACGCCACTGTCATGCTAATGCCTTCTCTCTGGATGTTTGCTGGCCATCATGTATCATTGTTCAGCAAATGACAGCAGTCAGGTTATTAAAGGTGTAGATATTAAATTAACAACAGTGGTAAACATTGTAGCTGTACTTCACATCTCAGCAGAGCCAATGAAGTGGATGACACTGCATCCATGCTGATATGCTGCAATGACAGATGGGCATCATTTAACACAATACATCAGTGGGCAACCCACGTACCACAGCTGTCCTCCACTAAATGAATTAGATCAGAGTAATTAATCTGAGGCAGAAAGTATTACCAAAGTGGGTCCTAAGTGGAATTAAAAATGAATGAAATATCCTGTTAAAATGGGAAGGAAAAGAAATAGACAGAAAAAAAAGGCTTATTGCAGCATGAGTGTGGAAATGATTACTAAGTGTTTTAATTTGACACACTAAAGACAGTGTCCATCTCTTTGTATGAAGGAGTATATAATAAGCACCCTTTTGTTCTCCTGTATTTTATCTTAATGTCTTTTGTCATCATATGCATCAAGGAAAACAACAACACCAGCAAGGGACCAAGATGTTAAATTTGATACTACAATATAAGAAAATCCTATCACCTTTATTACTTACCTGTACGGCTGATGGAATTATTCCTTGTTACATATCCTCCACTTATATTGATTGACCTGTTAGATTTCTATGGTATTTTATCAGAAGGATGTCTTATTTCTGTTTTTGGCCTGGGATAGCTGTAAAACCTACACAATTCCCTTTCTTTAACACAAAATTTGTAGTGTTTCTCCATCACTGTTCTCTCCAATCTCCCCCACCTGTATTGGGTCAAAAATAATACAGAGAAGGAGCAAAGCAAGTTTGTCTTGATGACACTCTGGTTAGTTGCAAAAATATTTCAACATTTTTTATTATACATTGGTATCAATGTTCTATATGAATACATGACAAGTTCGTTGGATTTTTTTTTTATTAAAACCAAAGCAATGCTGTAATGTGTTTTTGAGCTTATAAGTGGGTTAAATAAACAATGCTTACAGTTAGGGTATATCAATTTATTCCTAAATCTAGACAATTTAAAGAGCAGTTTTAAAAGAAGAGTAACAAAGAACTGCAAGCCTGAAAATTTCATTGTTAATCTTGCAGGTTCTGTATTAATTCTGTTCCACTTCATTTAGTGTATAACATCTGCAATGGAAAATTTCCCTAAAGAATGTCTCTGACAAAAGCAAGCATTGATCAAGCATCATGTACTCACTTGATGCTGTCAGCTCACTTGCAGCTTCCTCTTTATTCTTTTCCCTTTGCCTAAGAGAGCCATCATCCTTCGAAACACATCCTTCTCTGCAGGTAGAGACTGGGATTTGCTACTAGTTTTAATCTTTAGGGGAAAAGGGAGTTGTGGAAGAAGAATTATTTTGGGAATAGGTATTATAGCAGTTATTATGTTAGATTTGTGCAATGGAAACATATGCTGCTACTAGACTAGTGTGAACCTACAGGCAATTTCTGAAATGTATTGAGTTTTATGAAAGTGATGTTTAAAAACAAGTCACAATGTGTGTGGGAACTCCTCAGTGTGTTTCAAAGTGCATCCAAGTTATTAAATACCTATTTACTGCTTTTTCAATATAGTCTCCATTGTGAAAAAAAACCCTTACCCTCTGTGAGAATTCCAAGTTCTGTTATCCTCTCCACACTGCTAGACCAGAGCAGTGTTATGAAAAGAGGATGTGGCATATGCTTGGAAATTCCAGCATAGCATATGTTGTATACAAGTCGTTTTCTCATGTATAAATACTTTAAGAGTGACAGAATGATAGGCCCTCAGTTATTTTTGCTTAATACCCATACTTTTTTTTACTTCTGTGTTACTTTTTCTTCTGTGGCATCATGAAACAGGTCCATCCAACCCACCAGCACTCTCTCTTACTAACCTGTTCCTGCTTTCATTTAAACATATTTTTCTCTCATTCACAAAACCTAACTGCTCAGATCAGCTTATCCCTATAGCCTTGAGCATGTAACAGACTTTCTTAACTTTTAGTTTCAAGACACAGCATAACGCTTGTGTCTCTAGTTTTATACTGGTGGAATTTTCCTTCGCATAAATAATCATGGCATGCCTTCCTTCTTGTCTTCAGGTTTTATTATTTTTCTGATTCCCACAGAAAATCAGACAAATATCATTGGTTGAATCAAGCAGAATGGGGGGTTTTATGATGCCTTAGGATGCATTCCTTTGCAATACATCAATGTTTTGAACCCAACCACACATGATTTCTACATGAGTATGATATCACTTTTATCCTTGTAGACCTTCCACCACTGATGTCTTGCTTTTAATTGCTTCACTGTTATATAAAATCTTCATTCATATAAAATTCCTGAAGTCTGGAGCATCTCTCTCCATGAGGAGAGACTTTGGGAGCTGGATCTATTTAGTCTGGAGGAGAGTAAAAAGAGGATCTCATTAATGCATATAAATATCTCAAAGGCCGGTGCCCAGAGGATGGTGCCACACCCTTTCAGTGATGTGCAGTGACAGGACCAAGAGTAATGACCATAAACTAAAATACAAGAAGATCCACTTCAACACACAGAAGAACTTCTTTACACTGAGGGTGGCTGTTGTCCTGAGTTTTGCAGTTTTTCAATGTTTCTCTTTGCTGTAATACTTTCTCACACATGCTGTTGTAAACATGGCCATGTTTTTGCTAACTGTCCTTGTTGTTTTCATTCCATTCTCCTAGGCAGAGAAATGTGATGGATTTGTCCTTTGACCAGTGTGATTGAGAGGTGGTAATTGCTACCTCCAATCCACGGTGATTTCTAAGAACATATAAATAAAAGTGAGAGGGTTCTGCCCTCTCCTTTTGCTCGCTCTTTTTGGACCCTCCTTTGGCTCTCTCTTTTGGCTCTCCTTTTTGGCTCCTCGGCCTGGTCGGCTACATGTGTTTGTGTCCATACAGAGACATCGACAGGTGGCAGAGCACTGGAACAGCTGCCCAGGCTCTCTTGCTGGGGACATTCAAAACCCACCTGGCCATGTTTCTGTGTCACCTGCTCTAGGTGACCCTGCCTTGGCAGGAGGGTTGGACTGGATGATCTCCAGAGGTCCCTTCCAACACTAACAATTTTGTGATTCTGTGATACTGTGATTATAGCTCTTTAATAGCAGGGGTCATACACACCTGATTATTAGCATCCCCCAAAATAAAGCATGGAGTGCAATATAAATGTATAGAATATGTTGTCTGTAAATTTAGGGGAAATAAAATGTTTTCAGTTTTTCTTGCACTTGTTCTGACTTGCAGAAATGCTTATGCCTATGAAACGTATATCCTTTCACTGAAATTATGCCAGCAATTGGGTGGAAAAGTTGCATGTGGGTTTGGTTTTGGTTGTTTTTTTTTTTTTGAATAGGACACTGGGAACTGAATGGAGACAATAAATCCACTTTGTGAAGATGATCAGAACTTTGTATTGTTATAACTTCAGTTTCATCTGATTTGATCCCAAGTTGAATTGCTACCTTTAAGGTGAAATGCTACACATGTCCCATTACTATTATCTTCTTTGACTTGAACTCTAGCTAAGGATCTACTTTTTTGCAAACCTTTGAAAATTAGGATCTGTAACAAGTATAATCAGCTACATTGCAGAAAAGTCAAGCATAAACTAAGTTAGAAATAAATTATGATTTATCAAGGTGTCAGATGTTATGTGGTGATAGATGAACCATAAATTCGTAATAGTACAGTTTGCATACTCATTGAAGTGGGGCATCTTCATCAGCAATATAGTCCTATAGTTTTTGAAAATTAGCTGAAAACTTTAGAAGAAACAACTTTGCATGCTCCACAGTGTCCTAGGGCTGAAATTTTCTGATGCAGCTTCTCTCTTGCAAGTTTTCTGAAATGTCAAGTAGTGATGGTTTTATCTCCTCTGCTGACTGCACTGAAATTTGGAAGAAATTTTATGAACTTTGTTAGGTGTTTATGCACATCTAGCATAAGGAACTCATCATCACTGCAGCCTTTATGTACTTTTACAGCTTAAGCATTAATAATTAATATAATAGTGATTTTAATGAATGTGAAAGTGAATCTTTCTCCTCATATCCTAATATGGCTCCTTTCACAACTTAACATTGCAGTGGTCAGATTACAAGTGCTACATGAGACATGGACACACCATCTCAGCACAGTGAAGATTGTCCTGAGATTAAATAGTATAATATTGCACTGTTTTCCTTGTATTTTTTAAAAAATAGCACCACTGGTTTCAACACTGCTAAAAGCTGCTATGTAAATACTGTATGGATTGAATTTCCTCTGTTTAACTATAAAACCACTTCACCTAAGACAAAAGCAATTGTTTTCCTAAGATTGATCAGCCTCACAAGGGGTTATCCTGAAAGATAGTGAAAATTATTCTGCATTACAATTTAATTCTATCTATAATTTGCCGAATCTACCCAGAAAAGTTTATGGCATTATGCAACCAATGATCCTTGGGGAGTGGAAGAACTAATCAGAATATGATCACATAAGATTTCACAATCAACACATGATAACATCTCAAGACTGCTGACTTCAAAGGAGGAAAAAATTATTTTAAATGGCACTGCTAAACTTCCCTGCAATCTTCCTAGGTTTTGAGATTGCACTTCAACTTTTCTTCCTTTTCTTCTTCTCTGTCATTGTCACTCTTACCTTTTTACTGTGTCTTCTATACAGAATTAAATATTGTTTCTGAGTCTGTGATTCCATGAGGAAAATATTTCTTAACATATAACAAATGTCCTCCTACTATATAATAACCAACTTATTTTTAGGAAGAGAAATTTGGTGGCCAGCATTTTTAAAAAAAGGATGAATTGAAAATGTATTTTTCTAATTAAATGTAACTGTAAATAAATTAAGTTCACTTAGCTTTGGTGAATGTTGAGAATTAGTTTTGTAAGAGTAGGATACCACGGTACAATAGAAACTCATTTTTATGATCCATTTTTGATGTGTTGTTTGATACACGTTTTTAAGTTTCCAAAGTAGCTCCCTATACATGCACAAGTCCATAAAATGCCAAGTGTAGAGAAACAGAAAATGAAACTGAACCAAACCTTTGATACTATTTCAGAAACTTCACTACCCTTACTAAGTTTTCAGGGCTCTCTCTTACTGAATCTGTGCAGGATGTCTAGACAAGTAGTACTATCATAGCACCTCACGTCTGGTTCATGTTAAATCATTAGTAAGAACCAAACAGTATTTTCAACTGATTTCCAGGCAACTGCAAAGATTACAAAAGGCTTGTTTGGCCCTAAATCTCTTACCAGATGATGTCAGGTTATGTGGTCATAACCCTCTTCCTTTCCTGACCCGGTTTGATTAGGCTAATTAATGCCAGCATTTGCTTCCAGCGGTCTTCACAATCTTAACAGCTGCTCAGTATGGGAATGCCGCTGCAAGGCAAGTGCAGAGGCATGACTTTTTGTGTTCTTTTCCTTTCCTTACGCACAAGCACAGAGCTAGTCTCAATAAATCTGTGTGATATATTCTATCATCCTTGACACAAGAACTGGGGGAGCAAGACTTTCCCTGGAATAGTTTCCCTGGACTATTTAGTTCCTAGTGGAAATGCATGTGTTTTCATTCTAGGAGGTCTGGTCCGCACATTTTAGTCCTCATGGTCAGTAATGTGTTTTATTTCAGGGGATGTGAATAAAGTTTACCTAATTTTCTGCTGCAGTGCATCATCTTCTTTCCTTGTCTGTTGAAACTTAAAGGCTGCCTGCTAGGCTTGTTCAGCTCTGATGTACTGAAGCTTGAGCAGAGAAGTGTGCTGGAAGAGAAGACATAAGTATAAAAAAAGGTCAGGAAAGATGAATAAACTAATCAGAACCAAGTACTCTAGTCACCAAAGGAAGCAGGCTTCTATTTATTCTACTCAGGAAGGAGATCAGTAGTTTACTGGTTTTGTTTGTCACCAATTATCAGGTCTTATTATCTTATAACCTACAATACTGTAGATCTTAGAGAAGTCTTCCATGACAAGCAATAAACATTTTGTCTGTAAACCAGAAATAGGGAGATATTCACTGTGCATCTTTGAGACAAAACCTAATGTTAATCTGAAGCCAGTTTATGCGGTATTACAGGACTTTCCATTGGTTTTCAGGGCCTTTGGATCAGGCCCCTGATGAACGACATCTTTGTTAAGGAATCATTCTCAGTCCTTTTCCTCCTTTCTTCTCCATTTCTGTACCTATTTTCTTTAAATTAATCACATTATATTTCATTGTCATTCTTTCTGGTCCACTGAAATCCAACACTGGAATTACAATACAGAGTTGACAGAAATACTTCATTGATTGCAGTGGAACTTACCCATGGATCTGTTCTACTAACCACAACATTTTTTATTGGATTAGTTCGGTATATTTCATTAGAAACAATTCAGCAAGAAAAATCTATTAAGGTGAAACTAGACTACAGATTTGTTGAAGTTTATTCACACCAAAAATGAGGAATTTTGTAGCAAAGCATTAAAACATCTTATGTCAACAAGTAAAATATAGTGATGAAATTATCATCAGCACTAATCAGGAATGAAAGAACATGATTCTCATCATTTGGGTCAGTTATAAACTGACCCAAAGAATTTTCAGGTCACTAAATTTCCTGTAGTTAATCTTGCTGTTAGTCATAGTAATCTAACAAAATTTTGTCAATATGGTGTTATTTTGCACCCAGTTTTGAATGACACCAGAAGTGACAAGATGAGTTAAAAAGTAGACCTCCCAAGGTGCAAAAGTTTTTCAGACATTTTCAAAATTGTTCTTAATTTATATTGTTGGAAAAGAAGAAAAATATTCTCAGTGATCAATTCCATAAATGGAAGTCTTCAGACAATATGTAAAAGTTTTATGAAAGACTGCCAGATGGAGTTAATTTTAAATTTACAAAACATTTATATAAAAATAAAGAAATGGAATTCCACATCCACAGAGAGGTCTCATATTTCAATGCATTATACCCTAGATATCCATGTGTCAGACAGCAGCTCACACAGTGTTCAAATATATCTGTGAGTATTTAGGTCTTGCTCCTGTAGAACAGTTTGAAATAACACTAATTTTATTCATTAAATACTTCACAGAATGGAGGAGAAAAAGACAATCTTCTGTCACAAGACAGAGGGATAATAAAGGAATGCTTGAAACACAAAACAAAAGAATGTGCACTAAAACTAGCATGTTATTTGTATCATCTGATACAGACCAAATATCATTAAAATTCCTGTAGGTTCTAATCAGAATTTGAGGGTATGGATATTAAGCAAAAAAATATGAAAGTTCCTTATCTCACTTAAGTAACCTACAGACTACCATTAGTGAAAAAAGAAAAAGAACACACCCTTCTTCCAATGAACCCCCTCAGGCCCCCTCAAGCCCCAACACCCACACACCCACACACAGACCCCCAAAGCTGTTTAGGAATGAAGTGAGATTTATTGCCTCAGCTAAGTGAACAGATCATACACTACAAGTTATTTGACTTATTTTGACAGTCAAATGTCCTTCCTTTAACTCTGTGTGACCCTTTCTCATTTTCCTACAGGGATTTCCATTTTTACTGTAAATTGATGGAATTCTTCCCCCACCCCGTATTTCTATCAGTGAGAGTTTTGTAACTAGCAGTAGGTGTAAAAACAGGATTTCAGCTGGTGTCTGTATGTCCCCCAATTCATGCCCACTGATCCAGGAGCAATTCCCTTACGAGATAATTAAATCAGGTCGATGAGAGTCTACTCTGTTCTAATCACTGGCTGAAATCACCGCCGTGGAAGACACAGACAGCTATTGCTCCTGGCCACAGGTATTTCCATACAGGGTGACAGGAAGGCTCTTACTGTCTGCCTGGGGCTTTGACAGTGAATTTACAACATATGAACTACAGGGCACACTGGGTCTCTAGGTGCAGAAGGAAGTGGCTGGAGGGGACGGGACGGGAAAGCTGGATCATCCCAGAGCTTAGCTCCGCTACAGCCGTCTCTCCCTGCCAGTTTGTAGGCTGGCTGGGGAGCTGGTGTTATGTATCCACTCACACACAATCCCCAGAGCTCTTCATCCTCTCAACTGTGTCCAGTGTCTTGTAGTCTTTCAGCCATTTGAAGACTCTGAGTGCCATACAGGGAAAGTCATGCACCCTTTTGCATTAAATGACACTGCTAGCATCTCCTTCAAATACCTTGCACTTATTCTTAGGGGAGAATTTTGTGTAGTAAAGCATTCAGCCGTGCTAGGCATTTGGCATTTTTTTCCAATGTACACACTGTTATTTTTTTTATGTTAGAGTTTACGAGGTTGAAGAAGTGCGTGTTGACCTGGACATTTCCTTGCAGACAACAGAAGTATTTTTTTTCAGGAAACAATTACAAAAGGAAAGGGCAATGGCTTTCCTGACCCATTCTGGTAGAGCACTTCATTCATATAGATAATGGGAAGAAAGGCATGCAGTATTTGTATGTTGGTATTGAATCATTGGTGAAGATGTGGTGTGATGTGATAAGAGAGTGGATGAAATTGATTCAAAAGAAAAATCATCAAAACACACTTCCAAGCAGAGCTCTTAACAGAATGCTATTCCTGTATTCCCTTTTATAATTAACACCCAGTTTTTATCAGGCTTCTTTCTGAAGTCTAAATAAGTGCCCTTATTGTGTGGATTCTGGCTTATATCTTGCAGAAGACACAGGTTCTAGTTCATCATTAAAAACAAATCCTAGTTTTATGAGCCAAATAAAGAATAAGGCTGCCCATGGCTGTAATTGAGTTGCTGGGTTTTATCTCACTACAGTCTGTTGGGTGTCTCTCTAGCTATAAAACAAGCAATTTACAAAGACCCTGCGGTGCACAGAGCAAGACTTTTGGCTTTCTAGTTATTTAGTTCCCTGTTTTCTCTGCTTTTTTTTTTCCAGAGGTATCAGATGCAAATTAGGTTTCTAGTTTCTCTTATCTTTTTGTTCCTTCCAAAGCTGAGATTGATAGCTTTAAGGAGATCAAAGTCAACTTTCAAATGTATCCCAAATTGATAATCTCCAGACTATCATACACCTTGTACTCAGAACAAAAACCTAAAATCCATAATGACATGAGCATGGTAAAAATGGTTCTTCTGTTAGACTAAGTAAAAGTAGATTATACATGTTTTTTAGACTTCAAAGGCCTGTCCTGTTAGTCAGGTTTCTTTAAGGTCTCAAAGGCACTTTGCACTCCCTTTTGTGTAAGAATAATAAAAGACACTGCAGCAAGAACTTGAGAGGATCTTTTTCCTGCTAACATTGCAGTTTCAAAGATAAACAGACAAAACATTTTAAGAAAGGAAAGTAGGGGTATTTCTAGTTTATTTAAAGCAAATATAGAAATATAATGTGCATCAAAACTGGGTTTTGCTTCATACCTGACTGTAATAGATATTAGCCTATTTTTTAGATATTCTGGCCGAATAGGTCACTAAATAAAAGAGACAAAAATAATGGGCCCTTACATTCTCTTTCTATGCCAAGAAAAATGAAGGAGAGAAACACTCATTTACAATGGAGTGCAAAATCTGCAGGTCTAATCCAAAGCCAGTTCCCACTGACACTAATGAACAATGGCAATATTTTCTAATGTCAATATTTTGGACTGAACTGCCTGATGCAAATGAAGCTGCAGCTGGGGCCCACCAGGGACATGTCAGAAGCACCAGTGCAGGTCGTGTGTGCCTGCACACCGTCCCCACATAGCCGCTCTCCAACCATGGCCAGGCAGCTGGCAGGTGGCCACGGTGCTTCCTGGCTAGCAGCCAATGGCTCTTATCTGTGTCCTGGTGAGCAGGCTGTAATAACTAATCCCGAGTTTAAGGAGAGGTTTTAGTATGAACTCTATGGGAAAAAGTGTCAGGAATAGCTACATCCTCCCTGCCAGGAGTGCCTCTGATTTTTCTTTCACACAACACTATTTTTGGACTGCTCAAAGGCAGATGTTTGGAGAATAATAATTTTTGATCCTTCACACTGTCCTCTTTTGACCTGTTCTCTTCCCAAATAAAAGGATGTTTGTGTGTATGTGCAGGTGAGTGGAAGAAAATAATCCTATTGTTCAGCATAGATAAATACTTCTGTGATTTGTATATAAAAGCATTTGCGTGGGATAGTGCATGGTAACCTGTTTATGGGCTAAGAAACACATTCTTTCCAACAACATGTCTTCCTGGTATAGCATTGGGTGACAATTTGATCCTGTATATGCTTACAAAATATATGTTTTGTTATTCTCTGTGCAGTGCTGGAAGCACCTGTGTATTCCCCCTACAGGAAGTCAATTGTGATGCGACAGATCTTCTCAGACAGCACTTCTGGGAAATATCAGAAACTCCACACAGCACTAGAGGTAGAAGAAATAGAGGGGCTTGAGTGGTTTTATACTTCAGAAACTCTTAGAGAAATATATTCTGAAAACACTAGACTGTCAAAAAAATTCCCTTCATTGACTGGTAAAAAGCAGCAGCTATCCTCACAATGCTAACTGCTGTGTCCCAATTCCCACATCTAAGGAAAGGGAAATGTATTGGTCTCTCTGGTGTAGTCACTCAGCTGAGTCTGCCAGTAAAAGTGCAAATTGTTGCTGGTTGTCATTATTTGGTATGTGTAATAACATACCATGGAAAAATAAACTCTTAATGGCAAGGAATTGAGAATTAGTGACTTTTCCATATGCACTGAAATTGATTCATGATAATAACCACATGTGAAAAAAAGCTGTATCTGTGCCAGTCTAAGTGAAGAATATAATCCAAAGAAATTCGTAAATCTGATTACCTCTGGACTGCAACTTGGCTCTAAATTAAAGTTGAAAAATGAAGAGCCAATATTTTTGTTTTCAGTCCACAAGTGCATTTAATTAATAGAAGACAGAAAGGAGAAGGAATAAAACTTACAGGAAAATACAGACAAAGGAGTCATTTTCTCACTTGCCACCATTTTGACAAGAACAAGTCTCTGCTTCACATGAAGTCCTGCAGCATAAGCCCCCCCTGTCACACTTCAGAGCTCTGCAGTACTGGAAAGAATGAATAAGGTGGGAAGAAGTGGGGAACTGAGCTCTCATTTTCTTACCCCAGGTCTGCTGACATCTGTCTGCAGTTACACAGGTGGGAAGAAGGGATTATATTTGGTTGCCAAAATGGCTCTAAAATATCATTGGTTGCTCTGCTGATTCCATCTGTCTGTGCCTCAGTGCACATGCAAGGTATTTTTAAGCCACCTGCTGTTGATACAGTGGTTTTTTGTTTTTGTTTTTTTTAGAGTTGCATTCAGACTTGCAAGATCAAAGTATTGATCAAAATTCAGTGAAAGGCCTAGTATTATCCCTAAACCTTAACTTGCCTATCTAGATTCCCATTACAGTAACCCCTGATGGGCTGGGACATTTTCTGAAGTATTCATTTCTCACCATAGTGACACCACTATTATAACTATGGATGCTGCCTTTGATCATAGCAAAATTATACTGACAATATGGGCTCGTTTTTTCTGTACTCACTCTCACTCAAGACTTGGACCCAGGAGGGCTAAAGAAGGTTGAACTAAATAACATTTTGTTCCTTCTTTCTTCTATGATAGTAAAGAAAAAAAAAGTAACAGGATGTAAAAACGTGCACAACAGGAACTGTGATATGTCATCAAACACTAGAATGTCTCCAGTAAAAAGGGTAGAGGAATACAACTGTAAAAGCTCCAACTGTTCTATGTCTTCCAACTACTGCAGTGCCTGTTGAGCAAACTGAGAATTTACTCAAATAGTATTCTTTTCACTGATAATTAATTTTTTGGATGTTTTTAAAAGGACAGGTGAGAAAGGACTCAGTGTCAGAGGAAGAGCTTCAAACAGTAATCGTAAAGTTCTAGTAATTTCTATATTTTTCTATTCATTTGAGGAATCACTAATCACTTAAGTCAATATATTGACAGTGATTTCTACCAAAACAAGATTTAGATTTTACTGTATAGGGATTCCCTGTTCTATCAAGTATTTTTAACAGCAAAGAATTAAATCTGAAATGTCAGCAGGTATGGTAAGTTTGCAATGACGGATGTGAAACAGAGAGGTTTTTTCACATGTAGTGTTCCTTCTTCCAAATACCTTATTCAAAATTAGGCAAAAAATAGGAAATTTCAGAAGATATTTTGAATAATTCCAAGGGAAAGACGATGCCAGAATGGTTCTTTCTCACGCCCAAAATACCAGTACAGTAAACAAAAGCCAAGCAAAACTTTGTGAATTTACTGCTTGTGTAATATACACAAAAGTCTGGGGGCATATAGATGCTTGGGTAGGCATATATATATGTCCAAATAAACCAACTAAGAAAGAAAATGTAAAGAAAAAATTGTTTTCTTTACAATATTTTTTAAAATAAATTATTTCAATGAAATTTAAATGAAATTATTATAACAATAATTTAATTATCATAAAATCAGCAGAATAAATTACATTTATGTCAAAATATTGTTAAAAATTTTATATCTAGAAGTGAGAAAAAACTTTGGAAGATGGATAATACAATCATGTATGTTACCATTGCTTATCCCAGGACTCTCTATGACATGGCAAGACATTGTCTGCAATTTAACAGCCTTTCAGCAACACAAGTTGCTGTCAGTAATGTTACCAAATGTGTTTTGAATTTCTGATATATATTAGCTTACTGGTCCACCTGTGATTTTAGCTGCTTGGAAATCAGGAGCCAGGGAGAACTGATTCTTAGAGTGATCTTCCAGTCAGGTACAGCCGTGCTTTATCATGCCAGCTGTAGACTGTAACCCCTGTGGTACATAATCCAGCTCCAATACCTTTGAGGACACCAACACACAACGAATGACTGAAAAGATTAGTAAGAACTGTGTCTCAGGCCTGGCCCACTCTCCTTATGGCAGATAATTCACTAATCATTTCATCTAAAGAGGTCACAGAACATCAGTCATAGTCAAACTTTAGGTCATCTATTCTTCTTGGTCATAATAGATTATTTACATCTTTGGATCTCCCCCAGTACTTCATTAGTACATGATACTGTTAGGTACATTACAGTAGTGAGATTCAGAGCAAATAAACCGGTCCTGTGGTAAACATTACCGTATAGGCATTGCTAATTATTTATTTCCTGCTGTTAAGCAGAAAACAGGCTTGACTGCCCTCACAACAGCTGCAGCATTCCAATGTGTGAAACACTGTGAACTTTATGTGCAAGCTCTCCCGAAGAGCTCTGGGGCAATGGGTGTTACAAGCAGGTAGACTGGTTGTCAGAAGAGCCTTCTGAAGAGTCCTAGTGCATCAGCAGCAATTAATGCAGGTGGTATTTTAGACAAGGGAGCTAATGAGCTTTAATATGCATGCAGGTGAGGGAGTGCTGAATCAGTAGAGCCATTAATGAACCTATGACAGCCTAATTAGCTACAATTTAAAATCTATGGAATCTAATCAGAAGAGCTGAACACTGCTGCAAATCTGTGTATGAATGAGTCTTTCTAAATACTCCAATCTGTTGCTTAGTCACTGATTGATAGTAATTGCTTTTTTTCCTCCATTGTGTGTAGGAAAATGCCCAATTTTGTTCTGATAGAGGAGGACACAACATTGAAGTTAAATGCCTGAGATGTTTGACTGCTTAAGTTTTAATCAGGAGATGTTTAAAAAAAATCAAAGTAAAATTAATTTCCAGCCCTGAATATAGATGATTAAAAATACACCACCAACTTTTCATGTATTTGGCAGGCAGAGATTATATAGTAGTTAATCAACTCCAAATAGCTTATATGAAATTAAAGATAGAACTACAGCTGAAGTGGCATAAAATACACACATTAATATAAGAACTTCTTTATATAGGAATGTTATTAAACTCCTTAGATGAATGATTTTTAATAAAACTAAAAAAGAATTTTCCTATAAAAGGAGAACAATAATATCTCCCGAATGTTGTTTTTTAAAAAAAGCAAAAATAATAAGAACCTATTATAACCCTATTACAAAACATTATATTTTCCTTTCCCAAAACCACTATGGGAAAAAGAGTATTTGGTAGTGCACAGCCAAAGTACACAAAACAGCTAAAGGGTATGTCCAATATTCTCACTGAGATATGAAGTATTCTAAATGAAAGTTTTAATACCTGAAACACCTCCTGTTGATGGCTCAGATCTTACCACTTTATGCAGGTGAAATCCCATGAGAATTTTCCTTTGCTAGCCAGGTGGAAATCTCTTGCAATAGTACAATAGGCAGAGAAACATTACATTGGTGAGTAGAATGTTGCTGAAGAAATGAGAAGTCCATTTTTTTTTTTGCATCAATTTCCCAATCCCTAGCATCCTTAGTAAACATTACTCTACTGAATATGGGTGTTAAAATGCATCTACAAGGATTTGCTCTTGTTTGAAGTCTTTGCTATTTTTGCTATTTTGCTGTTATTTGAGGTCACAGTGCTCTGTGTCGCTATTGACATTTTCATGTAGACACAAAATATTTGAAAACAGGAAATGTGTAAGATGGAGTTTTAAGACACCCCTAATGGCCATGAACTTGAAATGGCTGTTTATTGAATATTGCTATTGAGTATTTATTGAATATTGCTATTTATACACAGCAAATTGATCAAGAAGGAAAAGAAGAGGGGAGTATGATGGAAAGGAGGACTTGGGAGACAATGTACACCTTAAAGATTTCTCCTTTTTTTTCAAGGTATTTGAGACCACCTGCTGTTCTCAACATCCCAACTTTCCTTTCTTGCCACTGTACAGGTGAATTAGGAAATACCAGGGGGAAAGTAGTTTAAGGATGTTTTAGGAGGAGCTATCAGCTGTGTTACTTGCTTTCTTCACAATCTCCAAGTGACTGGATTGTAAGTAGGAATTGGTCAAGAAAACGGCATTGTTCAATATTTTAAGTTTTCTCCCCATAACTTATGTTAAGCCTCTGTTTTCCAGTGTTAGAAATGCATTTTTAGTGAGGCATTTTTTTGAAATGAGGTCACATACTTTTTCTCCAAGATGCTCTACAAAACTTAGTGGGAAGTCAGTGAGAAAAGGCTCAATTGAAACATCTGCTACCTGAGAAACTCCTGGAGACAATCACAGGCTTCAGGTCAGTTTTGTAATCTCAATAGCTGTTTGTGAATGTCCTTCAGATCACAATGCACTCAGTGCTGACATCCTGAACAATTCTGAATTAAGAATAACACTGAGAGAATTGCTGTCTGATCTCAGACAAATCATGGACAGAAGACATGGTGAAATTCATAGAATAAATAATTTGCTAGAAATTATTTCCTTGGCTATAATCATCACTGCCACTCACAAATAATTTTCTGAAGCAGTAACACCAGCTTTACTGCAGATGAATTTTATTTCTGGTGCTGATTTTTAAGAGATCATAAAGAGACTGAAGTTTGATTTAACATAACCCAACAGCACAATCCTCTTCTTTTGATAAAGTGATCAGACAAATGTCAATAGGTTAAATTTCATTCACATTTTTACCTTGCAGTTCTAGTTATTGAATTATACAACAGGGTAAGAAATAAATGAGGACTATGCCTGATCCTGAAGTCTTTTTTCATGCAAATAGTAACTTTGCTTGACTTGTATGCAGAATCAGTTCTTAAGAGGTTCTCTGCATTTATTTTACCATTCCGTAAAAGTAGTGAAATGTTTTAATGTCATGGATGTATATGTTATAATAACCACATTTTCACACAGTAGGTTTTGGTCGATGTTCATCTTTTTCTTATCTCCTTTCCTCTCTATGTTTATACACATAGATATATCTATTTACATTGATGGAGGTATTTACTGTGTATATAATGTGAGTTTATCTTCCCTGGTGTTACAGTAATGCTACTTAGAAGGCTCAATTCTCAGCTCATCATTATTGCTATGTCCACATATATTTTTCATGTCATTTTTTCCTGTCTTTTTTTCTTCATACAAACAGATCAGAGCTTCTTATCGGTGTAATTGTTTCACCCACATCAAGAAGGAGAGTCTAGGGCCTGACTCCTCCTGGCCTCAGTGAGGAAGGGCAGGGTAGAATAAATATTAGAGTAACATGTCAGAGTGGGGGTTTCATGTTCTTACTACCGTGTAAAGTCTGGCATGTTGGAATAGAAGTGAAGCTTCCCAGAAGCTGGGAGGAGTCATGGAATCTGACTTTTCTCTTTGCATAGCATCAGTAGGCATAGTGCCTTTCCAAGGCTTGGAAAATGCATGGATAAAGCATGTAGCCAATCTAGGTCTGCTGAAACACAGCAGAATCACTGTGTCCTTTGTTGCCCCAAGCCTGTTTCTAAACACAGGGGGAGCTTTGGGCTATCTAGATATTAAAGAAGTTCTCTGGGTTGGACAAACCTAGCTCACACTGGTGGAACAAAAATCCTAGTGAGATAGGTAGGGCATAAGTATTTATGAGGTTCATTTTACTTGCATGTGAGCCAATGGCCTGGAATAAAGATCCTGAATGCTCCACCTCAGTGCAGCAAAGCTGCTTGATCATTGCTGATTTGTAAAAACAAGCAACCATGATCTATGGGGCTAAGAAGTGTATCTGAGCTACAGAGTCGATGGCAAAACCAAGCTGATGAGTTGGATTGACTGTGCTGTCCCTTCTACCACTGTGTATCAGAACCAGCCCCACTGGGGCCAGTGGAATAACATAACGTTCTAGTAGGATGAGACACTGGCATGCTCCTACTTGGTAATTAGGCAATCCTTGGCTTTTTTAAAGATATTGTACTTCCATGCAACTTTGGTTACCACCCCCACACAAATACAACTGAGACGTACTATGAAGGATGACAGATTCCCAGTGAAAATCATGACTTGGTTGGAAAAGAAACTTTTAGAACAGCTTTATCACCCTCTTCAAAACAGGCTTGCAAGAATTTTAATTTAAAATATAATTTAATATAAAGAGATCAGCTGTTCAAGATGGTGAGCTTATTACATTTAAACTTGAGGTAGCAGGGGCCTCTCACATACTTCTGTTTAAATGCATATTGGACATGCTTGTTGAATGGGGCCAGGGAATGTGACATCATGAAGAGTGAAGCTACTGGTGAATAGAGCTGTCTTTAAGCTCAAGTAATGCAAAGCAAGATATATAAAAATATTTTAAAAGAACATTTTTCCCCCTTGTTTGAAAAGAATTTTATTTGTTTATTTCACACAGTGGAAATTTTTGTTTTTTTAGTATTTCCTGCTGGTGCATAGTTGAATAAATTTATTTTAAGCTGGTTGCTAAACTGTTTTCTTTCTGTACATCTCTGGTGATGCATTTTTTAATAAATTATTTTTAAGGTGGCTGTTCCAGTATTTTTCTTATTTCCTGCTGTGGAGATGAGTGCTCTAATAAACAATTTCTTGAAGTGGCTAGTTTTGCATTTTGTTCTCTTGTATCCTGCTGTTACAGTGCTGTAAGCTTGTTACATGTTCATTTGTTTTAAATAGCTGCTGTTCCTTGGTTTTTTTGAAATTATTCTTGTGCATTAGCCTTCATTTTGAGAATTTCCTTCTCTCTTCTAAGTTAAACTAAATAGGAAAAGGCAGTGGAACAGACTTTTAAAAAAATATTGGTATTGCAATTCACAGGAATAACTAACTTGAGGACTCAGTTATAATAGCATGTAATTCTTCCATACCAAGTTACAAAACTGACCACTAATAGGTTCAGGCTTGTCACATTTTCCCAGTTTAAACACATTCTAATTACCTTGGTGGGGTTTGCCACAGATGGGGAGCTCACATGGAACTATGGCAGTTCCTCTGATCCCTGGTAATGTTCCAGGATGTGCTAACTCAGCCACAGGTTTGAATGCTGACCTTGTAGCAAATAGTAAATGCCACCATGTTGAAACTGTTCCTAAATTTGAGTTCCATTGATGACTCTCTTGTCAATATGACAAAATTTCCAGAAATGTTGCCATATTTCTTATTGATTTTTACAACTTTTTTTAAAACCTGACCAGTTTAATACTTCTTTTTTTTTAGTGAAAGTTGTTATTTTCATCCCCCCAAAAAAGGACTTTAAAGGGCTGAATAATTTAGAATAGAATTCAATATTTCATGTGAGGTTGGAAGTTGATACATATTTTGGTTTGGAATAAACAGTGAAAAAAAAGACAAGTTTTTGGAAATAAAAAAAAAAAGTTTCATGATTTATCAGAAAAAGCAGTTAAATGAGAATTCCAGTATTCATTCAGTTCCCCTAGAGGACTACTAGGGTTTTCTTAGCAGACCAGTGCTGTCAAACCTAGAGTCAATGGCAGAATCAAAGGAATAGCACTGTGCGATCAAAATCTTGATGTGAGTAAAAAGAGAGGACTAGAGGTATACAATTATGAAAATAAGGAAAAGCCCTATAGATTTTGAAAGGTTTCATATCAGTCAACATAATTATCTAAAGGGTCAATGCACAGTTGAAGCTAAACATTTTGGTTCTAAACAGTCTCTGGGCCTTAAAAAACCAAAACTACTAAAGAATCTCAGAGAAGTGAAGTAGCCTAGTCATTTCAGATACCTACTTGCTCTCCAGAGGCATCTCTTGCTAAAGAGAACACCTGGATACTTAAATTTTGATCAAGTGAATAAATGTGAGATGAATCATATTTTTTAATGGAATTGTGTGAACCTGGGTACATTACATGAGAAAGAAAAGCAGATAAAGTGACTAGTGTCTATGGCCACTTCTTAGATTAGGTCCATCTTCTATGCTGTGATTATACTGGTTCCCTGAATTTGAATGAAGTTCTGTCAACACCAAACTGAACAGAAGATTCAGGGTAGTTAATAGTTGTTTAGATAGTCTCCGTGCTGGTTTCAAAGGGACAACTTAATTTAACTGGCTTTTGCTTATCTGATGAACCCTGGTTTATGATGGACCACAATTTGCCTATTGAGGATGCACAGTCTGGTTTATCTCCCCATAAATAGTTACTATGTAGTATATAAACCACTTCTGGACAGAAGTAGCCATAAACAGCACAGCGACCTGTTCCAACAAGTTTTCAAGCAGTTACTCTGGCCAGAGACGATTAAGACAGAAAGGAAACTCCCTCACGCCAGATACCAGACAAAGATGTTGAATCAGAACATAAACATTGATACTTTGTCTCAGGAGTCCACTTTTTCAGGCCAAGAACCTGAACAACTAGAGCTCAATTTATTGAACCCCTGCCCTAGTTTTGCATTGTGTTTTATCTCTCTAAAATATATTTACCTACAGATTAAACCATACAGTGCACTGAAGGGAAGATATCTGTTCAAATGCTCCTGTCGTCAACCATTCACACTTCACTACGGTGGGGATTCAAGTTCTTTGTACAGTGCAGAGAGTTGAAAAATTAGTTTTTTCTTAAGAAAAGGGCATATTGTATAAAAATCTGATCGCAAAACTTGCTTGAAGACAGACAAAGCTTTGCCTTTTACATACAAAGCAGTCTTCATAATTGCTACTTTGTATTTGCAGAGAATTGGAACAGTCTTTGAAAATAAAGTACTTTTGAAGGCATTTATTTGCCTTACTTTCCATTTTCATTCTTGTCCTCTTAAAATTAACTCCTGAAACTCAATTTAATGATGCATGGTCTGCAGGTAAACAAAAGACATTTGCCTGTGTATCTGGTCTTTTTCATAAGTACAAGAAAAAAGCTTATTAATTCAGATTATGCGTACATTCTGGCATCAAATTAAAGCAGATTGAAAAGTGCTTTTGCTTGTGGAACACCTCCTGAGGTGATTTAAGTAAAATTCTAATTCTAGTTTTAAACAATTTGTTTTCATCACAAAGAATGCAAAACTTTGTTTCCCAATCAAAGTAAGAGGAATATTTCTATTGGCATCTGAGGTGTAGAAGAGATGGAAGTGGGAGTTAGATAGTGAAAGCCCCTCATCTTCAAAAAAAGAAGTGGAAAGAGACATTTTGGAAGGCAAATCATCTCTCAGGAAATTAATTTAAATGAAAGTTTAAAAACAAAAAAGTTGAAATAATGCTTCAAAGCTAAACATGCTGCTCAGAATGAACTCTTCTTGATGATCTCTTCTCAGCTCGAGTGGAAGTCCTGTAATTTCTTATCTGGGCTTCAGTCCCACTCTAATGCTTATCTTTTGGTCTATCAAATTTCTTGCTACCTCATAAAATTGTGTTTTCACAAATTTCCTGATGAATGTGTTGGCAGAGTCACAATTTGTTTTGTGTCAGCCTGTCTGCTTATACATTTTGTGAAAGAAAGCTTTAGTATACTAATTACAACTAGAGGGCTCCACAACTTATTTTGTTTTGCTATGTTATCAACAGCTAGACATATATAGGGCATGAATGCATATGCTTTGATTATATAGGAAACCAATAAAAAAAAAGCACCCTATTGGGGAAAATGGAAAAAAACCCAGGTGCTTGAATATCATGGTCATAAGCTGTGGTACAAATGGGTGATTACTGGAGATCAGGGTATATGTCAAATTAATTTACCCCAGCACTTGAAAAATTCCTTTGTTTTAATTCAGTATGAGCATCTTACTTGTTTAGGACAAGATATTTTAATATCATTTTTGACTAGAAGGAAATGTTTAGTCTAGACTATGTAGGAAAATTTACTGACGTATGAAAGAAACGTTTTACAGACTTACTGAAATATTAAAGCTGTGACTACTGCCAGATATATGATTAAAAATATAAAAATTTTTCAAAGACTGTAGCTATCATTGCAAAGCAAATGAATTTGAGCCACTAATAATACCATGCATTAACTTGTGCTGTCTCTATCTTTTATTTTTTTCTCACTTGAATATGAAGATATCCTGTATGATTGAACTATCAAGAACTGAAGAGTCAGCATTGCTGCTACATTTGAAAGAACTACGATGAGAACTTTATTACGCACATCTGAATAGCAAAACCAGTAATTACAAACAACTTACAGGACAGCTGAATGTAGTTAAATCATTTACTTGCAATATACTCACAATCTTAAAATGCTTTAATATATAAAAACATACTCAGCAGCTGCAGTGCTTTATTCTGACATGTATTCTCTCCTAAGATTATGGAAACTCTGCTTTTCAGGAGGGTGTTTGTGTTCCTTTGTAGCCAAAGGTAACCAGAGAGGAAAGGACATTTGTTATGCTTGATAGTTTCTTGAAGCTACTCTGATTCCAGTCAATAGAACAGAGAACTGTGTAACACAATTCAGACCATGTTCCTTTCGTCACCTTACAGATTGCCTATGTGATCTTAAGTGTATGGAACAATAAGGCTGTTATATCCAAATGAACTGTTGAAATAGGATTAAAAACATACTACTACCAATGGATAAGACAAGTCTGAAGATACAGAGATAATCAGAGATGCATAGACATCTCTACATATCTCTCATCATATCTACTAATGGCCCATTATAGCTGTATTTCCAGCCTCCTCTCTCTTTACATATCTGGGTATGGAATTTTATTAAAAGCCATAAGAAGCAGGAGACACATACCTTTCACATGGGAAATGTTTGGTTAGACAAAAGCTTGGAATATTTTTCTATTAACAGATGTTGATCATGGTTTTAATGTTGAAATTTCTTGAAAATCATGTACTGGTGCTTTCTCTGAGGGATACTTATTTCCATTTTAAAGTCAAGCCTCTGAGCTCTTTGAAACGTGGTCATGAAGGAAGTAATCTGCTGGAGGCTTTGAGACTTAAAACTTGTAACCTTGGGAGATCTCACGTCTGCCTTTCAACCAACAGTATACTCTGAAGTAGAGCTGCATTAGCAGCTGTAAATTCAATCTCACTGTAGTTTAGCCACTCTGTTCTTCTTCACTGGTAATTACACCATGGGAAATAACTATTTAAATGGAATCTTGTGCTACAATTACATTTTTCAAAAACTGATTACAACATACAAGACAATTTTCAATTTGAGCTTCCAAGTTTTAATCTAAAACAACTTTATAGTAACAATTTAGACCTGAGATGCACAGACATTAAAGTGAGGCAACTTACATTCCAGTTATTTGTGCTGCATCTACATAAAAATATTTCTAGTATTTCTGAAGATTAAATTCTGTCAACCAATGACTAATCATCAGAGTTGTATAAACATTTCAAAATGAGCAAGTAATTAGAAAAATTATTCTGCTTTTTTAGTGAGCTGCACACAAGAACATTTGAAATTTTTTAAACTTGATCCTTATTAGATTCCTATATTCAATTCTATCTTACTTTACAAGTAAATCTACCTGGCCATACCAAAATTCTGGTATGGTGTACTGTGAGGTAATCCCTTATAACTGTCTATTGAGGTGACTTATGTTCCTGACCTACATGACACATTATCAAGAGCAAAATTGTTATCCTTAGCCAAGAGACACACAATCCTTACCACATACCCCAGGCACTTGCCAACACTCTGGGAACAATCCACAGAGGTATTTACCAAAATTTCCAGTGATTCTAACATTCTCTTCTAGGATGAGATTAGCCTAGGCCTGTGTTTGGGATCACATGGAAATATTTGCCTCAATTACTGCTGCTGGATCACTGACTTCTGCAGTCAGGTATCCAGACTGCCAGAGTCCTAAAATGAGATGGGATGCAATTTTACAATCCAACAGTCGTGGCTTGGCTGGCCAGATACATTCAGTTAAAACCTTAAACCTGGGTTCACTTCCTTAATTTCTAGTTGCTAAACAGAGGGATGTAATATAAAATATCCTGGCAATGAATTGTAGTATTCTGTAATGTTGAGATTCAAGAAATCATTTTACAAGAGTTACTTTCACTATGAAAGATGCCTTATAGAGTCACATTTATTTTCTTACCCCATGGTAAAAAAAAGTATTTCTCTAGATACCATAGACAGGAATGTATTTGGGTTTACTTATGTATGGTTATAAAGATTACTTTGCAAGATTACTCCAGTAAAGAAAAGAGACAATTAGAAGAATGAAAATTGTTTAATATGATCCATAAAAACTACTTTCTGATAACTTCTGAAACTTTTTGAGTTTAGTCATTTACCACATTACTACACAGATAAGATTTATGGTAGCATAGCAACTTTATTCTCCTTTCATTTGAATCAGATTATTGACTTCAGTGAAGTATTTCTAAGTTTATATTACTGTCAAAGGAGAAATGGCTTTTGTACCAGTTTTTGGCAATTTATGAATTGTTACTCTGTAACATTTTGTCACAGTTTGGTAGGAATAATAATTTTTTTACATCCAATAGCCATAAAATTATTTTTAAGGATTTGATATAATAATCTTCACACTGACTAGTCAATTGTTAATAAAAAGTGGCATTTGTCCAAAAAAGTAAAAGGAAAAAAAGTGGTTTGTTTTTATATTTGGCATAGAAGAATAATGTATTATCTTGGGCTTCCATACACTGACCTACGATCACATGGAGTGTCAGGTAAAAAAACCCAGAGAAGTAAAAATTAAATAGAAGTACAATGTAAACTCAAACAGTGAACAGCTGTGAACGGCTGTTCTGTGAAAAGTATGACATACAACACCATTATCAAAAAAAAAGGTCACGGGCTTGATTCCTTACCCCTAAACGGACTAATCTGACCAGAACCATCTGTGTCGAGTCCTCCAGGCAAGAATATTTTATTGTTGAATGGCATTTGTCCAGTCAGCAGTGAAATAGGTACCAGCAAGAGCCAAATAAAGCAACAGGAGATCACTCATCAGATATCCTGGCGATCTTCTGGCTTAGGGGCATTCCTCAGTATGAGATTTTCACCACTTGCCTGTTATAACACAGCATACAGGGGCCCATTTGTAAAATAAACACACTCATTGCAAAAACTACTCTGTGTGGCTGCTATTCCATGTTGAAGTAGAGAATCATCATCATCAACCCTGTTCAAGCAGTTTCAGGGGAATAGGGTTTTACAGATCACATGTAAAAATTATGAAAATATAAATTTCTGGAGTGAGGTGGTGGGGTTTAGTTGGTGAATGCCATGTCATTCCCAAGGGCATCTCTACTAAATGGAAGCCGCATGGGTTGGAGCAGCGTCCCCAGGGCGCAAGGCATCACACAACCGAAGAATTGTGTAACTAACAAAAATACCAGCAAGCAAAAGGCAGGATGGGTCTTCATGTCAGGTCCTACAGGAGAGGTTTATTTCCAGCTCCCAGTGAAGGGGTCAAGAGACGAAAACAAGAACAAAATGTGTGCACGGGATTAAGTATGGGGCCGGATCGGGGTGGGCAGAGCAACCAGGACCAATGATCTGAGGGCTCAGGGGCAGTACACAGGAGGGGCCAGGGTGTGAGGACCAATGGAGGAGACTGGAGGGAGTGGTTAGGGAGGGAGGGACAATGGGGTACTGAGGAGAACAGAACTTTCTAGAACAGGGGAGTGAACAAGGGATTAACTGACAGCAAGCTGACAACTGGGGCGAAGAGGCCAACGGGCCAACCGGGGTACAAAGATCTGCATAAACAATTTATTAACTCAAGGCATCTTGGGAGGCGGTCCTTTTCTCACCCTAAGCAGGGGAGCACTGGTCAAAATAGGGCTCATCCCACCAGTGCACCCTTTGTGGCTCAGGCAGTGGAGGTGCACTGGCCTCCACACTGGAGATTTTCTTCAAGTTAAAAGGTATAGTTAACAAGGTGCTAGACAGGAGTTCTCCAGTAAACCACAGAGAGGCTATGGTCATCATAGTATATTTTAATATTCAAAATCTTTTGTGTTCATTGCTGGGAAAAAAGTGACTATCTATGATCATTTTAGAAAGGAACATGGCATGCTATTATAGTCCAGTGCTGCCCTTATTTCTCTAAGAATAAAGGCAAGGAGCAAACAAATTTGCCGAAAGTAGGGCAAGAAAAACATTTTCTTTCTCAAACTAAGGTTCCTGTTAGTTTAACCACACTATATGAGGGCGAAGTATAAAACTGAAAGACAAACTGAACACACTGACGTAAACAGAACAATTCAAAAGCACATACGCTACCATATTTTACTATGAAACAGGTGTTGGTCTTCTATCAGCAAGAAAGCAAGTGTGTTAATTGTGCTATGGAGTAATAAAGATGTTAAGTAAAGCTTTGGTTCTTTTACAGCTGATTACATAGCATCCAATATCTTAAGAGTAGTCCACTCTGAAAAAAAATCTCAAAAATACCAAATTACCTAAATTATCCTCAGAGTAGTTTATCTCTTTAAATACAAACATAGCAGTAGAAGTAGTTACTAAAATGAAGAAAAGGAAATCAGATAAAGCTGCTAATTTTAATGAATCTCAGTAGTACATTGTAAACCATGCCCACATTTCCTGCTCCCCACCACTAATTCTTGTTATGACTAATTTGTTTCATTTTCTTCCACAGAGGAGCTAGATATCACAATATGACTACAAGAAGGTCATTTAAGAGACAAATGTCCCAGCTACAGATTTCTTCCCTCCCTCCCTCCCACTAAGTATAGAGACAATATCACGCTTACTGTAGGAAAGGTAATGTCTCTTATCCCACTTCACAAATATTTAATTGTGTTTATGAGAACAGTAGTCATTCTTTAGGATGACTGTAAAGGCACAAAGTACTGGTAAGTTTGGTACTTTTGGCTAGGATTCACATAATCTTTCCAACAGATGCAGAAAAGGCATTTGACTGGGTTGAGGAGCTTTATTTATTTTAAAACACTTTATGTATGGCACATTCTTTGTGGTCCACTGGTATGAAATCAAATCAGTTTTCTTACTTATCCCCTTTTCAGTTCAGAATGAGTCTTAGTCACTCTAAAGACCACAGTTCCTAAAGGATTGTCATCTAGTTTCAGTACAGTGACAGGTAAGAGACATCACAAAGAGATCCAGGAATCTGCAGGTGGTGCATCAGCTTCAATAACAGTATGCAGAGAAGTTTTGGCATCTTCAAAGGTAAAGACCCTCTGTAGAAAGGGCCAGTTCATAGCTTGCAGTTGCCTAAAACTAGCAAACAAGGAGAGCAGGGCTGTATTTTTATCACAGTCACTCTCTTAAGACTGCCTGTAAGTAAACCTGATCTTCTCCTTATCAACCTTCTTGAACATTTCTGAAAGTCAGATGTCAAAAAACCCTAACATTTAAAGACTCATAAACCCATGCTTCTAAAAGAAAGCAAAATATATTTTTTGCCAGCATGTATCAACTATTTATATGGAATAATCTGGTATGGAACACACTCATTCAAAACCTGAAAGCTCTTAAGTCTGATGATGCTCCTCCAGAGGACAGTAGAATATGTAGGAGTATATAACTTTCTATTCATAGTTGAAGTTACCTAACAAGGAGGCAGAAATGCAAAATGTGGACTGGATCAGAGAATGAGTAAAAGGCAGTTTTATAAAGAATGTTTTTTTTTACCTTGTGGATGGCTAAGCCCTGAAGCACGTTACTTGGAGAGTTAATGAAACCTTGATCTTTGGAAGTATTCAATACTCAACTGGACACGGCCCTGTACAAACTGCTCTAGTTGGACCCAATCCAATTCTGTCAGGATTAAGGGTGGGATCTGGATCTCCAGAAATCCTTTCCAAACCCAATGTTTTTGTGATTCCAAGACTAAATATGACTCTGTATTCTATTCTTCAGTAATTTAGCTAGGAAAGAGCAATCCTCAGTTCTAATTACTGCTCCCCAATTCTTATTTAAATTAAATATTTAATTTAAATATACATTCAATATAAAACCAGAGAAGGAAACAGTACAGAAGTCTTTTCTTCAACATCTTCATAAATTACTTGGATGCAGGACTCAAGGTTTACTAAGTAAGTTTCCTGGTTATACTAAATTGGGATGAGCCATCGACTTCTTCAAAGGCAGAGATGCCCTGCAGAGAGACCTTGACAAATGAGAGGACTGGGAAATCACCAGCTGTACTGAGTTAAACAAGTGAAAGTGCCAGATTCTGCACCTGGGATGGGGTAATCCTGGATGTATGGACAGACTGGGGAATGAGAGGCTGGAGAGTAGCACCATGGAAAGGGACCTTGGGGTCCTGGTTGATGGCAAGTTGAACACGAGTCAGCAGTGCCCTGGCAGCCAGGAGTGCCAACCCTGTCCTGGGGGGCATCAGGCCCAGCATCACCAGCCAGGCAAGGGAGGGGATTGTCCCGCTCTGCTGTGGGCTGGGGTGGCCTCACCTTGAATATTGTGTGCAGTTTGGGGTGTGTAATATAAAAAAAGCTATTAGGGTGTGTCCAAAGGAGGGCCTTGAGGAGAAGCCATATGACGAATGGCTGAGGTTGCTTGGTCTGTTCAGCCTGGAGGAGACTGAGGGGAGACCTCACTGCAGTTACAACTTACTCATGAGGGGAAGAGGAGGGGCAGACAATGATCTCTTCAGTCTCATGATCAGTGACAGGATCTGAGGGAATGGCCTGAAGTTGTGTCAGGGTGGTTTAGGTTGGATATTAGGAAAAGTTCCTTCACCCAGCAGGTGGTTGGACCCTGGAACAGGCTCTCCAGGGAAGTGGTCATGGCACCAAGACTGACAGAGTTCAAGAAGTGTTTGGACAATGCTCTCAGGCACATGGTGTGATTTTTTAGGGTTGTCCTGTGTAAGGACAGGGATTGAACTTCAGTGATACTTGTAGGTCCCTTCCAACTCAGGATATTCTATGATCCTGTCATATGAGCAGATTCAACTAAAGTTTTTGTCTTAATCTCTTTCATATAGTCATTTAAGAAATATCAAAAGTGATATTCTAAAATAATATAAAATGGGAAAAAAGGATGCTTGCAAAGGAGATGAAGAATTCAAGTTCAAATCTCCTTCAATAGACCTGGCTATTCATACACTTGTTAATTGTGATAGCCATTGGGTTTGCAGTGAAAGGGGAGAAATAAACTTTCCATCATTGAGCAAGGCCTCACCTATATATAATTTTAAAAAAATTTTTGCTGGTAATGCAAGAAAACCACTTAGGGCAATATATATTCTCATAATCTTGATGTAATCTAGACATGACTTATGGTACTTACTTGATACATTAATATTTGAGGATTTACATCAGATGAATTCTAGTGAAGGAAAACTCAAACCTTGTTCCTATGACTTTGTTCATCAGGGCTACTCAGGTTTTTCTGTATTTCATTTTTCTGTACTGAAAATACCTCCAGACCATTTACCATTAAAAGTTTAATAGTTTAATTAATATACTTTTTTAGCCTCACAGCTCTTCATTTTACTGGTTGCTTTTTCAGCTTATTATTTTTTTATTAACCAGCATTTCTGGCTTCCTAATTGTTTCCCCTATGACCACCAGTATCAAATGATAGACTCAAGTTATCTGCAGCCAACATAAATTTTCTCTCAGTAGAAAGCTACTAACTTGCTCAGAGAAATCTACCAAGTTATTCTGTCATGAACTCACTCTTATAAATCAGCATTTTATTCTTCTATTTATCTTCATTCTATACAAACCTTTACTGTGTGACACATACTAGTGTCTTGTGTGTTATAGATATCATATCACTCATATTAGTTTCTTAAATGCAGGTACTATTTTGTCATTCCATTGTTGTATAACAGTGTTGCTGACCTGACATAATTTTAAACCCTTTTTACTGAATCTTTGATTTCATGTTGCAGTTATTTCAGAAACCTAGTATGGTCAACACTTTGTGTCCATGCTTGAGTATATTGAGAATTTTGAATTTTCTTTCACCTGACTATGAAAATGTATGTTTCTTTAAACTTATTCCTATTAGCCATCTCATAATATCCTTATAAAAAACATCCCAAAATCCACAAAACAACAACCCAAACTAAATTATATTTAATATCAATGCAATATTCTCTTTTTATGCCTCACTTCCTCTACCTATTCCTCATCATTCATATTTTCTTTTTGGTTTAATATACTTTATATCTCAGGTTTTTTGTTTTAGTAATTCAACACCCCATGGACTTCATGAAACAGCTTTCTTTGCTAATGGTATATTTTGTATTCATAAGGGACAAGAAAATTCTCAAGAAATTTAAAGAATATGCAAGTTCTTTGGGGTTTAAAATAAGTATCAAGAGTTATAATGCAATAACTCTGATTAGAATAAATTTGAGAATCATAATCTTATTAGTACATAACCTTTCAAAACAGAGAAAAGAGCTTTATATATTTGCTACTGAAATTAAGAGCCAATGTTCAAGATTTATATAACTGGAGTTTTATCCTATTTGTATATATTGCTAGGGGATTTCCTAATGTTATATAGTTTTCTTCTTAGCTCAAAACATATTGTAATGAGTATTGAAATGAATATGACAATTCTATTCCAAAGCAAAACTAAAGGCACCAAAAAGTGTTTTATTTTTCCTGAGAACAAAGGCAGATATTTGAGGCAGTGAGAAAACAGACTTGTCTTAAAGCAAAATCACACTGAAAATGTACTGAAAGCGGTCCTGAGCAAGAATTTTCTACATACAGGACAAGTTTGTGCTCAGTCTCTCTCCCATTACAATTTTTGATGCCAGGTTACTCCAAATAAAACTGAGGAGAAGCTTGAGTCTAAGTTTCCTTTAGTCTAGGCAAAGGTACGCACACAACAGGTTTAGTAGACTTGTTATGAGATATGTGAATGCCCATTGTTCTTTTAACTGGGTATATCCCAGTTTACTCTTGGACTTATAAATCTCCAAGGTGAGGAGTCTACATATAGCAGAGACTACTGCTTTTAGAGAAATGTGGTTGGGACCCTTTAGGTCATTGCTACAATGAAAAATATTAAAATTATAGATTGAATATACTGAAAATTTAATGTTTTACTTGATTTTCAGATGTGAATTAACTTTTTCATCAAAATGAAGTTTTACATAAAATTTAAATTTTGAGAAAAATACATTTTCTCTCAGAAAATCATTCATGTGGTGTTTTCCTCATCAGCCTTAACATAAATTAGCTACTAAAGTATTTTTTAATTGAAATCAATAACAAAATTATTGACAGCAGAATTTTAATAATTTTTCAAGTGATTTTTTTCTCCATTAATTAATCTGCTGAACTTTGAACACAACTGTATTTTTTATCACCTAATATTATTAGTTTGTAATATAGTGGTGTCTACATGTTTCAAAGTGAAACTGGGTTTGCATTGTGTTGGACATTTTACTGCTGGACAGAAGAAACACTGGGTTTGGAAAGTTACTATTTATACGGCAATGACAAAAGATGGCCAGGGAAGTAGACAGAGAAGACTTGTTAATCACCTGCAGGATCTCTGGCACAAAAGGGTAGAGAAACCAGGTCAGGAAATCAGTAGTATTCAATAGACGACACTTACTATTTCTAATGCTATTTCTTGGCCCAGAGAATGCACACTACCACTGTTCCTAGCTGCTAATTCTTTACTTTTTCTGGTGCTGAATTGATCAGTTTTTGTTGAATTCATTCCTTGCAACCTTGGTTCCCTCACAGAAAATTTCTGCCTTTTTTATAAAAAAACTTCAATTAGAAGGAAAGGCAAACAATAAATATAAAAAAATCCATTCCACCGGAGTCAGAGGTAAGGCTCCTATTGGCGTGAATAGACACAGTTGGGTCAACACTCAGTGCTTTTAACAAATCTCGCTTTTTCAATGATGTGTGAACAAAGGATAATTTTATTTCTAAACTGTGAATCACAACAAAAATGAAATACAAGAAGACAAAAGAAATCTAATAAAAAATAAAAGGCATTTTGTAAACAAAATTGAGTGGATCTGTTTAAAACAAAGTTTATAATTTCAATAATTGTGCTCTGGAACACATTTTTGTTTTTGCTGATATGTGCCTTCAGCTATGTGCAGCTGAGTGTCACTGTGCTGACTTATGCTAAGAGGATGGTAAGGAAGCACTTGATACAAAACACTTTAGGCTTTTGTTATTCATTCTTCCTATAAAACTCAAACAGGAAAAGCTGTGAAGTTTTCAAATGCATTAACTAAATTAGAATCAGAGCACTGTAAAAATGTGTTCTAGTGGCCCATCTGTTCTTGGTAGTCTGTAAAAAATTTTATATAAATAGAGTTTACCAAGACACCTGAGCAGGAAAAATCTCCAGAACTTGCATCGCATACACTCTAGCCTCTTTGACTCTCTTTGCACTTACTAGAGTAGTTCTTCTTGGTAAGCATCATTAGCTCCCACATATTTACTTTTCTGCATCTTCCTCTCATCACTCTGTAAACAAAGTATATAGAATCATAGATTCATTGAATGATTTGGGTTGGAAAGGACCTTAAAGATCATCTAGTTCCAACTCCCCTGCCATGGGCAGGGACACTTTTCACTAAACCAGGTTGCTCAAAGGTTGCATCCAACCTGGTTTTGAACACTTACAAGGATGGAGCATCCACAGCTTCTCTGGGCAACCTGTTCCAGTGCCTCATCACCCTCAGAGCAATGAATTTCTTCCTAACATTTAATCTAAATGCACCCTCTTTCAGTTTAAAGCCATCAGCTACAGGTCCTTGCAAAAAACCGCTCTCCTGCTTTCTACAGGCCCCTTTTAGGAAGAGGAAGACTGCCATGAGGCCTCCCCAGAGCCTTTTTTTTCCAGGCTGAACCACCCCAGCTCTCTCAGCCTTTTCTCTTAGGAGAGGTGCTGAAGCCTTCCAGTTACCTTTGTGGTCTCCTCTGGACTTGCCCTGGAACTTGCATCATGGCCTTATGTTGCAGGCCCCAGAGCTGGGCACAGTATGCCAGATGCAGTCTCACTGGAGCATTGCAGAGGGGTAGAATCGCCTTCCTTGACCTTCTGATACAGCTGGGTTTCTGGGCTGCAAGTGTGCACTGCCAGATCACATCCAGCTTGTCATCTACCAACCCCCTAGGTCTTGTCCACATCGCTGCTTTCAATATATCCTCTGCCAAGTCTGTGTTTGTGCTTGGGATTATCCCCGTGCAGAACCTTGCATGTGACCTTGTTGAACTTCATGAGTTTTACACAGGTCCACCTGTCAGGCCTGCCAAGGTCACTCTGGATGGCGCCCCTTCCCTCCATATAGAGATCTAGTGTCTATGTGTTTAGCTGTGACCTACTGCATTACACACATTAATATATAAGAAATGCAAGTCTTGCAACGTTCTTTTTTCTAAGAGTAGTTTGTGTCTCCCTGTGCGACAGTGCAATCTGCAACATGGCTTTTTCAAAACCCAGAATTTATCTAGTTAGGTCAACTACTGATAGCCTGAGCATGATGAGCTTTGGTGAGCTCTTTGTAAGTCTAACCTGTATCCTGGAAACAAGTTTTTTGGTTGAGAACTGTCTCAGTGTTGACTGATTACTTACTCTTGCTACCACTTTGTGTAAGATCAGGTACTGAGGGTGGTACCTGAACCTCTAAAACAGTATTGTGTTACTGAGCATGGTTAACTGATAAATGCACTATCTTCTACCATCTTTTCACCTGATGTAGTAGAAAAGATATGCACACAACTGTCTCCAATCTGTTATCATGAAAAGAGAAAGATAAAAGAGAACAAAATAAGTAACTGAACATTTAAGGTTTGATTTTTATTAAAACTATTTTATGGAACTTGGCCATCTTCTTAACTTTAGAAGCTCATTGTTTTATATGCAAACTAAGATTTGCAAAGAGAAATGAAGTGATGGAATTATATTAGGTCATTGAGTTAGTCAAGCCGTGAACACTGCTAGTTCAGGTAGAAATCAGCATTTTCTGATCTTTAGGTTTTTTGATTGTCACAAATGTATTTTTGTCTTTTTTTCTGCAGATGAGACAATAATTTTTAATAAAATTTGACTATAGTTATTTCCATAATTATTCATGAACATCTCACAAAACATTAAAATATATGATCTGGTCTGTATGTAGAAATTCTTTAAAAATATATTTTGTAATTTTTCAAACTAAGGACAAATATATAAAATAGCTGGTTCACAATCAGTCCAAACAAATGGGATTTTGTTTGTAAATTCCTGGTATTAAAATAAACAGATGAAATTGTAGCATGAAATCATCAACTTATGTTTCAGTCCAAAGTGGCCAAATTATTAGTTCAAACATTTAATAGAATTTGCATAATAAAATAGAACTGCACAGTCAAATTTCCGTAAGATCCTATACAGTTCCTGAAATATTCAAGATCTCTACAAAATTTGGCTAAGTTATTTAGTATGTTCGAAAATCATTAGCTGGGGATAAATCCTCTTGTTTCTTAAGAAAATCAACTTAATAAGTGCTGTCTGATCTTAAGCCTGTTCAGGATTTTATCTTCTGTTTAGAGTACTTCAGTGAAAGAATAGGACAATTAAAAGCAAGTCCAGTAGCAGGAACTTACAAATTTTAAAATTAAGGGTTTTAAGTATGCATCTCTACAGTTTTTGGTGTAAAGTTCTGCCGCAATGCCTCCGGTGGGGGCACTGGGCGACCGCTCGCAGCTCCGGAGGCTGGCCAAGCTGCTCTGGAGGTGCGGGAGGGCTGGCAAAGTTCCAGTAGGGGTTCACTTAGTCCACTGATGTTACAGGCACGCCGAGGAAGGAGAGACAAGCGGAGGGGCTTTCCACATGGTTTATTTGGCAGCGGGGTTGTGCTGGAAAAGCGCTGGCACCGCGTGTTACAGTTACATAAATACTAACATGAGGGGGCAGGGGAGGTACAAACATCCGATGAGATAAGAGTGCTAGGTTTGAATTTGGCGGGCTTTGTATAGGATTGTGCAATGCAGAGCCCTCTGGG
>VYZT01051401.1:0-46058 GCA_013400735.1 Pomatostomus ruficeps | reverse complement strand
GGGAACAGATACCGAGGTGGGGAGGGGGGAGATAGCAGAGCCTGGCCATGAGGTAAACCGAAACTGGCCAGAGCACACCGCAACAAAGTTCTGATCTATTAAGGATAAATTCTTCTGTTCACAGTTGAAGCTAGAAACTTACATTTATGACATCAAGATGTTCAAATCTTTGTTCTCATTGCAGTAGGCTTTTAAAAATGAACCATTTTATATGCCCTGCATGTTAAATTAAAGAACTAATTCAAGATTAGGAGTTTTAATTTTTGTTTTTAATTCTTAAAAGTGGTGTGTTTGCATTTGCATTTCCTACATAATAGGCAAAATGTGTGTCTTTGTCTTTTGCAAATAGAGTCAAGCATGTCACAGTAGGGAACAGCAGATTTTTTTTAATGCTAAAAGATTTTTCAAGTAATTTGACTTGATATATAGACTTGACATATGCATATAGAGTTCTTTCACATGGGTGGAATTTCATTCATTTAACAATAATGAGAATTTCTTCTGACTTTCTAATTTAAAAGAACAACATATCTATGGAAGGAAAAGATGCAAACCTTATTTAAAGGCTCAAATGAGGGGGTTTTTTTTTGTGGAAGACACAAAGTATCTTTGCATAGGACTACAAGAATCCTTTATGAATAAGTGTTGGTTATTTTGGTGCTTTTATTGTGCTGGTAGTGCATGAGATATGTCCACTGATTAAAGAGTTTATTCTTTCCTTATTTTCTTCTATTTTTTTCTTTCTTGTTCTTTTATAGGAAGCATAGAAAACTGTATTCTGAAAGTTAAAATGATCAGCTAAAATCAAAATTAGGTGTAGAAAGACTAGCAAATGATAGAACTGTAGCTTCTTGTGCAAACTAAATATATTAGCAGTGTGCATATGTGCTAAGACAGCCATTACTTTTTCATAAGACTTTCATAGATAAATTTTAGAAAGAGGTATTTTGAAGTCAAAACTTGTCATTTGAAAATGTCAAAACAAAACCTTTTAGCTACATACATTGAGAAATATTATCCAAACATAAAGCAAAAATAATTTTTTTTGAGTTGCTCAAAACAGAATACACAATATCTCTCTCAGCTCTCAGAAAGATCTCTGCACTATGACTCAGAGATAATAAAAGCCTGTTTTGTCACCAAGACAGTGAGTTTTAAGTCCTTCCTCAAATATCAGGTTTCGGAATGGTTTATACCTTAACTCTTAAAACAGGTGTTTGACTTAAAGAAACCAAAGGTTTTTCTGTTGTTGGTTTGTTTTTGGTTGTTTTTTGTTTTGTTTTGGTTTGGTTTTTTTTTTCATGAAACATATATTTGTGCCTGTAATAAATATGGGAAGTTGGGAAGTAAGTTGAATGCTGAACACTATCATAATTTTGCTGCTTTATGAGTCCGTATGCATTAGAACTTATATCAATTTAATATGTTCTGTACTTTATTTGTCAAGGATTCTCTCTTTAGGAGAGATTGCAGTCTTTGTATATTTTACAGGGTGATTGAAGTAAAAAAAAAATACTTATCCAATCAACTTCAGATGTTCCTAGTACACTTTCCAAACAGATTTGTTTGCTATTTTATGAGCTGATAAATAATTTTGGCAAATTCTATTCCCCTTGCAGAAGAACTATTTTGCATTTTTCACACAGTAGCTTTTACTGACTTAAGGGAGGTAGCCTAGATACCTTTAATGGTTGCTGCCAGATGTTGTGAACTATCTTAAAAAAAATAGCAAGGTTTCTTTGTTAGAGGTTATTAACAGGAATACAGAGAAATGTATAGAGACTTGGCTACAGGGGGGTTCAAAGATGCCAAATTCATTCTTTGTTTGCATTCAGAAAGACAATGAATTGGGAATAAATTTTGAATCCTAGGAAAAGTTTCAGATCTTTCAGGTGAGATGACTTCTGTTCTATATTTCACTTTCTGTTACTTCTGGTTTGAAGAAAGTAATGGCACCTTGTGAGCTCTGAGTCATGGAGGGAGAATAACATATATGGAGTAAAGGAAAAAATTACCCTTCAAAGCTACTGGAAAGGATATTGCTGAGACACTTCCAAAGGAGGCCCAAAAGGGTTAAGCTTTTCACTTCATTAATTTTAAGCTGTTCCCTGCCTGAAACCTTGCAAATTTCTGATAAGAGTTGTAAAAACCAGGTGTTTGTTCTAAAACTACCCTACCATAGCAGTGAATATTTCCCAGATAAAAATTAATGAAGGGAAAACTCATAAATGTGTCAGAAGAAGATAATTATTATTTCAGATACAAGCCAGATGCTCTCCATTGCAAATCAAGTAGGAGTAGGAGTCTCGGTTTACAAAAAGCTTCTCCAATCATGAAAAGGAAAAATCTTTAGTGATGGACTCTAGGTAGCATAACTCTAACAAGAAAGATCACACTCGGTTCTAGGATGTTACACTGTGAAATGAAAGAACCTAATAGTATTGTATTGATGGTATTGGTATTGATGTCATCTTGGCATATGGGTTTATGAGTGCCTCTGTACTTAGTGATATATTAGCTAGTTTAGAGCACTCCAACAGCTCATAGAGCTAGTTATTCTGGATAAATTTTATCATCACCCAGAAAAGCCCATGAAGTTAAGTTTTGTTCAGACAGTTTTGATCTAATTGCAATGTGTGTTTGATTATTTGTATGTATTTGCATTTCTATAGCCAGAATTTTTGGAAACAAAAGATTATGTAGTGCATTATAACCACCAAGTGCACAATTTATTTAGTATTATGGCACTGAAAACCAGCTTAATGTTAAATCTCTTCACTATCCCAGCCAGTCCACCTACATGATACTTCTAGGCCTGAAGTACATGTAAGTGCAAACACCAAAAGAAAGCAAAAGAAAGCAGTCTTCTGGGAGATTTCCTTTGTGCTTTTTTCTTATTGTCCATACATACAAGTTTTTCTGAAGTTAGCATTTGTTCTGGTTTTCCATTTTCAGACAGCTCTGCCTGTGCCTTGCAGCACCATGCAAAGGCCCAAGTCTGTCCCGCTAAAACTGCATGTTCATCCTGCTGGGCTGCAGCAGGATGCAAGGAGCTCTAACTCCAGCTCACTGGATTGGGCTCTTCTTTCCAGTCTTGCAACAGAGTGATCTTGTTGGCCTCATAAAAGGGTTTGCCGTCCTTGGATATGTTCCAGCTCATTTGTGCCCTGTCTCCTATCCCATTCATCACACATGCACTCTCTTGAAGTTCCCACACTTCAGATGTGCTGTGGATTGTTCTGCAACCTGGTAAACTGGGGACACTGAACTTTTCTTCTACTTTTTTTTAACGACTTGCTATTCGTATTTAAACTGTAATTATCCATTCCATTAGCTCTTATTAAACCTGTTTTAGCCATTTTGTACCTATGATTTTATGGCTAATCTATTTAATTTCTATAGTTCCGTAAATGTATATATATAGCATATGTATTTATAGATACATGTGTAAATTATGTAAATAGTGTATCTATGTATAATTAAATACAATTTTTATATATATATTCATATATATATTTTATATATATATATATATATATATGTAGTACACAGAAGTACATATATTAATATTTGAACATTTTCTGGTCCAAAGGAAGTGGGAAGTCAATCTCAGAGAACATGTGGGTATGAGGATGCCAAGAAATGGTAATCAGCCAGTCATAGAGCAGGATGATACTCAACAAAGTAACAGCTACCTATCATAAAATGGAGACAAGACACCTTGACCTAAAATGGTGGCTGAAACATATGACAGTCCCCTGAGTAAAGAGGGGAAGGGCCTTTGGAGCTGGTGTTCTTCCTGCTTAACTGGTAGAGGGTGTCTAGTCTGGGCATGACTTCCAAGGAAAATGGCCCCTGAGGCTGCTGGAGAAGGGGACAGGGCTTCTGTGAAAAGCTAGAGATGGGGGACCTGACACTTCTTATCTCATATCTTTGTGGCACCTGCACTAATCAGAGCCCTCAGACTGTGCCCCAAACAGGCAGAGCAGGCGTGGGTCCTTATCACATTCATTGCCACTGAGTGATGTTTCTTTTGACTGTAAATGAAATTATAGTTCTCATCTGCTTCCTAGTGCTGTGCACATTGTCGGTGTTACCTTCTGCCTTCTAAGGGGATCTGGTCTACCTCAATTTCACATCAAACTGACAAAGAAAGTAGCACGGACACTGACAGTGTTGATGTTCTTTTTGCCTTGGAGATGTGAATTGCAACTCAGTGGAGTTTCTGCCCCTTTCCCTATAAACATTAGAATCAATTAAGCATGGTAAAAAGACATGTCAAGCAATGGAAACATAGGTGTGGTATAACTACAGTTTCTTGGACTTTTGGTGGGCTGTCAGGAAGATTTTCCAGAGTATATTAAATCAAAATAATATTTTTAAATTTTTCAGGATAGGATTTATTCTCTATTCATTATACTTCACTCTATTCATTATCCTTTATTCACTGTATGCCATTGACACTTAAGGGAATTTGTATAGGTATACGGGAATAAAAGGATGTTTTGTATTCTGCTCTCCTTTTCAGTACAAAGTTTCTACTCTAAGGAAGAAAGATATTGGATTTCATTTTTAAGAAGAAATATTTATTTTCAGGATGAAGCAATGTGTTTCACTTAAAATTTCCAGTCCTTATATTGTTTGGTAGTGCACTGTATTTATTAGTGTGATGGAAGTGCTTCTAGAAGATTTTTGACCTTAAAATAATTCTTTTTTAAGTATAAGCTTGCTGATGCTATGGTGCTATGAGTTAAAATTATGCATGACCAAACCTGACAAAAAATCACCACATTTAGTTCCCAGTGGAAAGCATTATTCTACAACTTTTGAAGGATGATACAGCTTGTATGAAGCCAAAGTACTCAGGCCATTGTTTAAAAAGGAACAAAAATAAAGCTTGGACATAAATTTATCGTATTAAATATTGCTTTTAGAGGGATTTTTTACATGCCTGTCTTTGACATAGTGGTAATTAATACATTATGTTTCTGTCTGACCTCCCTTCTTTCTGTCGACAACAACTACTTTATCAGCACAGTTGTACTTTGTCATTGTGTGCAACATTTAAGTACTTCCAGAGCGTTGTCAATGTCCATTATAGGTCTCGTTGTCACAGCCATCAATCAATACTTTTTCTATGCACTTCCATCCATCACATAATCCTACAAACACTCACATTAAATTAAAGGTTTATGGCATATTGTCTAGATGAAGGTAGCCCAAATTCTGACTCAGGTTTTATCCTAACTCAGTAAGCAAAAGAGAACAGAAGGGCTACACTTACTTACCAAGTTAATCAATGCTTTCCTTGATGCTTGATTAGTTTATTCTTATTTAACTTGATTTACAACCTGGCCACAAGCTGTCAGGGCAAAGTAGACTAAACACTCAAGGATATCAGGCTTCCTACTCATGTACTACCTTGATGATCTGAAATGAGCAATAAGTCCAACATACCAAATCTAGGTAAGTCCTCTGTACAAGTTCATCAAGTCTGATGAGTCAGAATTCCTCCTTGACAGCAAAATAATTATCACTTTTCAAACTTTCAAAAATCAGCCAAACCTAACTTCATGTAGGCTACAGCATATTTCAGATTTTTTTTCATTAAGAAATGGATGTGCCTTGGGGCAACAAGATTAATTTTACTTTCCTCTGACTGATTGTCTTTTTCACCTTTTTGTTGTAAGGGTTATTTTAATTTGTATTAAAATTCCTCTTTAACATTATTTTAATTATCCCAAAGGAAAGTAATCTTTTGTTGAGTCCGGATCTCCCAGACAGAATGATAAGGAATTTTCTTCACATACTAATGTATCGGGTGTAGGGGGTTTGTGGTAGGGGTGTCTGGCTGGAGGGGTGGCCTTGTGGTAAGAGGCCAGGGGGTGTGCTGGCTGAGACACAGCTGGTTCCAGCTGATTCCAACAGACCAGCTACAGTGCTCACAACTCACAGTCCATTAGCCAGTCTAGTGGCAACTGGGAAAACGTGTGCCAGTATTTCAATGAAGTATTGAAAAAAGTGGGTAAAAGAGGAGCCCCAATATTCCGGATCTGGACAATCCGCAATATTATGCAGAAAATATAACAGCCTAAAAATATGATTAGTCTGCAATTTAGATTCACAGCTAATGGCAAAATGTGCACCAAAATTTACCATATTGATACTGAGAACTTAGGAGAGATTTCGCTGATTCATCTTCTAAGGCAGAAAGGAAAATGAGTACATTAAAACGCCCAGAAGTTATGTGAAAGCTACATTAACTACTACTGTATAAAGTTGTGGTTGGCATAATGTATTAGCTGGGCAATATTACCAGCTTGGTTTTACTATCTTTTTATTCATCTGCTCTCAAATAGACTGACAAAAGTTATTGCTGCTTTCTATTCCTCTCAAGGTCTGTCACTAATTTTTTTTTCCTTTTTTCTTGGATGAGTGTAGCAATAAAAAATGCCTTTCCTTGAAGCAGTCAATTGATAGGTGTAGAAAATGAGAACAGAAAAGGACCATTTTGAAAAATGCCACAAGTAATTCACAAGGACAATATTTTAAGCAGCTCACAGAATTTCCTGCCAAATGACTGTATGAGACATTGATAGCCTTGCTTTGTTTTATGACCTCTTCATATATGTTTAAGAAAAAATAAAGGATTATAGCCTTCTCCATTCTGTTAATATTTTACTTATTTTGGTTTGATTAACTGCCCTTAACAAACTTTGTACAGAAAAGAATGATATTGCAATGTAAACAACTTGGTTGATGGTGGGTTTTGGTGACATGATGGATCTGTAAGTAATTTAAACTATCTTAATGAAATCCCTTTCTTTTCTGTCAGCTGAAAGAAGCAATCATAAATACATACCCAGAGAATAATCAGAAGGGATTAATGTGAATACTTATTGCTGCTTTGCCACTGAGAATTGTATCATGTAGTGAAGTATTACAGAAAATTAGCACATGAAATAAGGCTAAGAGACCTGGATTTCTCGGAGGGTGGCAGATATGATCAGAATGTCACCAATGAACAGAGAGACTGATGGAGGTATAAACACTGTCCTATAAGGCACTGGCAGATTGTTTATTGTCACATAAGGTCTGTCTTACCAAGGCTAAAACAGTCAGTGATAGAAAAGTAGGAGGCAGTTTGGTACAAGAAGGTAAGAATTTTAAAGGTACTTAATTTTTTTTCTGGACTGTGAGTATTTGGCTGTCATACAGTGAACTCAAATTTATGTCTGGATTAGATCTTAATGGTAGTCTCTTTCATGCTACTTTCTCAGCATCCACCATATAGGACTGTCAGATATGAGACGTGTGAGAGGGTTGGCAATGTCAGATGAAGTATCTACAGGCTCTTCCTTTCCAAAACAAAACCACAACACTCTTTACATACAGCAGCTCAGACTCTGGCTTTGCGTGAGTTGTTGCAGACAAAGAACTCTACTGACTACATCAAAAGTCTCTGTTTTCACCTTTTGCTATTAAAAGTAAATTTGTGAGTTAAACAGGACTAAGTAAAATGGGTAAAGAATTGTGCACACAGATCTTATTTCAGAGATTTGGTTACTCTGCTGAATTAGATCATATTAGCAGCTAATTTGTATGCTAAAAAGAAGTCTACATGACATTGGTACATACCTGCACTGCTCAAGGATCAGGCATGACAGAAGATTTCCACCCTGTGTTTACTGCCTTCCAACTTACCATCCTGATAAGAAATGAGTGGATTTTTCTGTTCTTCTGTTTTACATATATATGGCTGGAATATGTCCTGGAAATTGCCTCTCTTCTCTTCTGGAGAGAGCTGGAGTTACTCCCTGAGAAACAGACAAGAGGAAGCAACGAGAGACCAACTCATTTTGCAGATTTAAATACTGGCTATGACACGTCAACCTGTTATGTGGTGTCACTGTTTTCTTCAGTGGGGAAGCCATGGAACACAAACTTACAGTGAACACACTTCTCAAAACATGTTATTTGAATATGAACACAAATTTTAAGCCCTTGATGTTTACTGTACAATATATTTTCTTCCTGTACTGGTGCCATTCCTAAAATGACTTTGGGAGAAAATCTTATTTTCAGGAAATAACAGGTGTGCCAAGTTTTGATAAGGTAAAAAAAAATTATGCCATTTCACAAGTTACTAAGAAGGACAAATTGAAAGCAAAACACCTTACTCTGCAAATTAATTGTGCATCAAGCCTTCTTTTGAGTTTATATTCCCATTTTATATGACCATTGGAGGAATATGAAGTATTACACAGCAATGACTGAACTGCATGCAAGGAATCAAACTGTTTGAGTGCTATATGTGTTTTACAGAAATGGTTTGAAATTAGGAACTGATAATTTATTTATTCATTAGCATCTAAACTATCTGGAATTTATATAACTCACAAAAAATGCAGTGGCCCTATGAAATGGATTTTACATCCTTTTAACTGTTCAGTTTTAAATGTCATGAGGTAAGTTTGAAAGTAGAAAACCAAAATAAAATGATTAAGAAAATGTCTACACATACAACTGGCTATTTTGTTGTCTCAGAGAGGAAAAAAAAGTACTAAAGTAGCAATGAGGGGGCCAAAACTCAGAACACAGTCTACAGTCTTGCTACATGGGATTCTATGACTGATTTGAGTGCAATAATACTTGGACTTAATTTTCTTTTAATTTTATGCAAACAAATATTTCCTCCTCTTTTAACTGTACATCTTGTTTTGTATGTGGAAAGTTGGAGCCTTTAGGAAAGTAAACAATTGGTTTAGTTTCATATATTTCTGACTTACTGGCAGGCTCTTTCTGTGAAAGCTCTTGTGATCTGATCAAGTACAAAAAGAGACAAAGCAGTGAATTTTTAATAAGTTTTGTGAAATGTCTTATTGTAAAGTTCAAACGGGAAACACAATTCTAATAATTATCTGTCGCGGCACTGCGGTGGCTACGGACAGCTTTTCTACTGGACCGCAGAGGCGACAGCAAACAGCGCTTGGACGCTCCGGCGCCACCCGTGCCGGACCGCTCAGGTCTGGCACTCCGGCGGGCTTTAGAGCGCAGCAGCACTGTCTGTCCCTGCTAGGGAGCAGCAGCCGTTGGTTAAACTGTAGCAAACCGGCAGAAACGAAGAGGCGGAGGGACCCTCTCTGGTAGCAAACACTCAGTTTATTGTAACCTGCCGCGCAGGGAATACCATGTACCTGAATGCGGAGCTTGGGAAGCGGGCTCCGGCTGCCGGGGAAAGAGAGCTCCAAAGCAGCCGTTACATAGGCTTATAAGGGAAGCAGGTGTGGTTTGGGTAGAGGCGGGGGTCCAGGGAATAAACCAATGGGGAACATACACGGAGAACAGGGGGCCAATAATTTTGAACTGGGAATGAGTACATTAACGTCAACCAATGAGAACGACAGAAAGACAGAACTTTCTAGTAACATATGAATATTGAACCAACTTTATGAATATGTACCTAAACTTGAGGGGAAAGGGGTGTAACCCATAACTTGACTGACAGCAACCAAAGGCGGGAAAACTAGGGAAGATCGGGGATTTCTTCAGCGTCACTTTCCCTCTCCCCCTCTGGCTGCCGTGGGGACCAGTCTCGGTGGCTGCTTCACCACCACAATTATCCACAAAAAATTCACAGGACCTGTCATTGAAAATACTGGCCCCAAGAGAATAAAATACATTTCTTCCACAGGAATACATACTGTGAATTCATGGGGCTACATTTCAAATTTTCTGGAAGATGCTTTATTCAACTTTCACTGAAATTCAATAATAGCTAAAATATTTATTTGAGGTGTATTTTGTCTGGACAAAGTATGTCTCGTCAGACCAAAATTCATTATTAAATTCAGTGATAATTCTTGTAAGCTGTGAGTCTTCTGGCATGTCTTGCATGACGTTTCTTCAATGTTTCTTCTAGAATACGAAACAATAAGAGTCTTGATTAAAATTATATAAAATTTCTAAGGAAATAATGAAACTGATGCATTTTTTTAAACTTCTGGAAAAAAAAGATTTTAAAAGATAGAGTATCAGGTTGAAGAAAACTTTTTATCTAATATGAAATATAATGAAATACAATGTTTACTTAAATTTAATTTGCATTTTCAAACATCAAAATAATGTAACATATAATTACCAGGAAGCAGAATGCCATTTTCACAAGAAGTATGTATTAAGGAAAATAGAAATTCAAAAGAGGTGGCTGGAATATAACAATATTTTTTATTCCTTAGAAATGCTATACCTCACTGAAAAAACTTTACAAAAGCTACATAATTTTTTTTAATGTTGCTCTAAGCCTTGTCTTATTTGGTTATGGTGGGTTTTGGTTGGTTTTTTTATTTGGTTGTTTTTTCTCTAAAAAAAAATAAAAAAAGGAAGATGTTTTCCTAAGCTGTAATGTTCCTTGTAATTTATTTCTTATCAGCTTAGCAAAAGAGTTTATTTTGTATGCTCTAAAGATGAAATGAAATGTCATGTCTAGGCATTGCTATCTGACTCATGAATATCACATAAGGAATTGGTTTTGGTATTTCAAATTAGCAGCAGGTAGAAAAGGAGGTTTACAGACCTATGGGTTTAAAAATGGTTGTCTTCATCATGGAACATTCATAGAATTATAGAAATACTGGTCAGAAGAGATGTTTGTAAATAATCTAGTCTTAATTTTCCACTCTAAGCTGGACTGACACAATACCAGTTCAGGGTAGCCATGGCTGCGTCTAGCTCAGTTTTGAAAACCTCCAAAAACTTCCGCTACACAGCTATGTAACCTGCTTCACTGCTCTACTACTCACCTACAGAAGAAGCTTTTCCTCTTGTTCTTTTTGAATCCCCCATGCCACAGTATTTCCCTGTTACCCACTTGATGTACTGTTTGCTGTGAGAGAATACTCATCAGAAACTGATTCCTTACAGATCCTCTTTTCTTTATCTGTTATGGTGTTCTTGATCCTTCTGATGCAATGCTTTAAATAAGGAGGGTCAAGTTCTGCTGCACAATTCACTGAACTCATTCCAATAAGTCCATTATTTCTCTTGTACTGGGAAGTCCAAAACTGGATCCATTATTCCCAGTCTGTCCTTGCTATGGCTGAGTAGATGGGAAGGATACCTCCCTTGACCTGCTGGCAGTGCTCTTCCTATTGCAGCACAGGATGCTGTTTATCTTTGCCTGAGGGTGCACTGCTGGCTCATGGTCAGCTTGCTGGCCACACAACCCCCAAGGTCTTCTGCAGATCTGCTTGCCAGCAGGTCCACCCCTGCACGTTCAGATGCCCGCGGTTATACCTTCACAGACACCACTTAACATTTCCCTTTGTTGGATCCTTGGATCATTTATGTCAGGAAGTAGTTTACAGTCCACTCCAAAATTCTTTCTTTCAGAAATGCTTCTTTCCTTTTGTGTTATCCTTCCAGAAGACAACACATGGGCCTAGGCCTGTGAATGTGAGATTTCTTGTTTTCCTGAAGATGGCTGTACACTTGACTGCTAGTGGGAAGTGGTGAATTAATTCCTTTTTAGCTTTGCTTGTGCATTTGACAGTTGCTTTACCTATTAAAATGTCCTTACAGAAACACAAGTTTTCAGAGTTTTGTCCTGATTTTCTCTCCCATTCCACCAGGGAAGAATAAGTGAGCAGCTCCGTGGGGCTAAGCAGCCCACCAACATTCTACAACACCAATGCAAAGTTCCATACATTCCAGCAGCCCTCTCACAACACCCTCTCCTTGCCTTCTCACTCTTTCCCAAAGAGCATGTATCCATCCACTGCAGAACTTCAGACTTGTGACATATCCCAACACTCACCTTTTGTCCTCCTGAGGTCATAGTCCTGTATCCTCACACAGAGTCCCAATTCCTCCTGTCTGTTCCTCATATTACATGCATTAGTGTATGGTATTTGTATTACTCTCCTTTCAATCCTTCTCCCATTTTCTCTAATCTTTTTCTAGTCCTTTTTTCTTGTATTTCATATTTTCCCTTTTCATCATTATATTTTTTTTTAAAATTTCATTTGTTGCTATTGTTGTTTAATCCATCCCCTCCAGTCACTGAAACCTGTGCTCATTTAGAATCTATGTTCTTATTTCTCATAAAACAAAAAATCTGAAGATTAAATTTTATATGTTACAAGGTCTATTATGTTAATATATTCATGCATGTTCTATTGTTACTAAAACAAACTCTGCATGCATTAGAAATTATATGCATATGGCCAGAACTTCCCACCACTTTTAAACTTCCCTGTTGATAATGACTAATTATACAATACAGCATGACCAAAATAGATACACTACTTTAATCAGTGATATTTTGCATGTTTAGTTCTAATGGAAATTGAATGACCTGTTATCAGTTTTCAAATTTTACTCCACAATTAATGGAGTTTTATTTAAATCTTAGTTTGACAAAGTTGTCACAGAAAAACTGTCTAACTGCAAGAATAAGATCTTTATGATGTGTTTCTCTGTTTACATGAAGGCAGGTTATTTTTTATAAATTGCTTAACAAAATAAATCTGAAAATCATCACTGACATTTCTGCATAACTATTAGAAAAACTTATCTTACAGATACTGCAATTATCTCGACAATATAAATATTGTAATTATTATTCTAACATTTACTGATAGTGTGAAAAATAAAATGTGGTTTCATACAGAACCAGATTAAATCTGTGTAGAACAACATTTGTTCAGAAATGCATTACTTTAGATGTTAAGTGTTTTTTAATTGTTTTTACCTAAAGATTGATGAGATGTCTGTTGTATTAAAATTTAGTTCCTAGTGGAGTCACAAGATGAGTTCAGACTTTCACTGCTCTTAAAGAGAACATGGATACAAAGGTTTCTGTTCATGTCAGCTTTGTCAGTCAAAGGACTGAAAGGTTTATTTCCAGTTTTATATCTGCTGTCTTTTATTTAAGTTCTTATTGTATTTTTCAGTCAGAATAACTTCCTCTTGTACATTTCTTGCTCATTAAAAGATTTTAAGGATCAGAGAATGAAGGCGTTTTGGAAAGTTGTCAATCTTTTCTCTGAAAGTGCATCACTGACCTTTTATTTTGATATAAATGAGCAGCCACGGTTTTGATTAAGAGCCACACATTGCTGGAGATGTAAGTCCCTTATTGATCCACAGGTCAAGGCTTCATAGCTTTGTTCTTTTTAACCCTTAGAAATAATTCAATTTGTATGATGCATGAGTCCTGGGTGTTAACAGAGACTGTTTTTATCACTAGGTAACTTTCCACTATGTGCATGAATGCTTCGACATTGGTTATTTCTAATGGAGAGATGATAGTGAATCCTTCAAGCTTATTACAGTTAGAGTTAAGAAACTAATGATTTTCAAAGGGAAGACCTCTATGGTGCAATTACAGTGATGTGGCTTGCGGATGTTCCAGCCCAGAGAGACATCTGTGGTAGTTGTAGGTCTGCCATAACTTTTCTGTGAAGAAATCACTGGTTGTGATAAGGGTTAGGTGGAAATGTTAAGAGGCCATTAGTAAACAGTGGCTTGAGCTGTTATCCTGTGCTGGTTTTGCCTGGGAGAGAGTTAATTTTCTTCAGAGTAGCTAATATGGAGCTGTGTTTTGCATTTGTGCTGGAAACAGCGCTGATAATTCAGGTATATTTTAGCTATTGCTGGGCAGAGTAAAAGGTCTTTTCTGCTTCTCATACTGCCCCACAAGAGAGCAGGAAGGGGGGAAAAGGGCAGGCACAAGAAGCTGGGAGGGGGCACGTCCTGGACAGGTGACCCCAAATGACCAAATGACCACAGGGATATCCCACACCATATGATATCCTGCTCAGTATATAAAGCTGGGGGAAGAAGGAAGCTGGAACATTCAGAGTCATGGCATTTGTCTTCCCAAGTCACAGTTACATGTGATGGAGTCCTCCTCTCCTGGGGAGGGCTGAACATCTGCTTGCCCAAGGGAAGTGGTGAATGAATTTAAATGAGGAAAAGAAAATAAACAAGTATAGAATGACAGAATACTTCCCTTTTTGCATTATTTTTTCAGTGTCACTATTAAGTGCATCACATGGCTAGGATGGCTAGTTGCTTTCTCTTCTACTCACATACATTATTTACTGAATAAAACCAAACTACAACTTCTAAGTCTTGTGATTTCGTTAGTGTTTCTTCCAAAGTCACAGTGACTTGTCTTTGGCTGGAGGTCTAAAGAAGAATCCCTGGTCACCTTAGGATAGTTAGCAAAGGCTTCAACCACAGAATGCTGCGGAAGCACAACTTGAAATGAGGCTGAAAGCATTTATGAGAGAAAAATCTTTTGGAGACTGCTAACTACCAGATGTGGTCTTTGATTGAGGAAGACCCTAATTCACAAAACTTTGGGAACTAGGAGATCTTAGAACCAAGAGATCTTTATGGTGTTCACATAATCTTGCCTCATCCTTCATTGCTGGAAGCAAGGTAAGAACAGGCCTTGACTTGATCCCAAAATTCAGTTCTATATTTCGCATGTTTTGTCATGTCTAATGAAGAAAAACTGTGCATGCATAAGCTTATATAAATTTTAATTAATTTATAGCTTTTATTATAGCTACATTTTCTACTTGGAGTGCAAAACCTCATGAGCTGATTCCTGCTATTAAGCTGATACCTACAAGCTGACTATATAAGAAACAGGTGCAAAGCATAGAAGGAGGGACTAAGGTTTGATTTGTTGTGATTACTTACAGTTCAGAACTATGCTTATGATGTCTTTATCAGCAATGAATTTGCCTGGCTGAAGCTGCCAGTCCTAGGCACACACACCATGCATGTGTACACAGAGCACTGGTTGGTTGAGGATCTTGTGCCCGCACGGCAAGAAGGGTGCTCACAGGGTGCCCTCATTTATACTATATCTAGTCCATCATGAAAGAAAAACAAACTTCAGGCATATCAGCATTACAGTCAAATCTGTACTGTATCACTTCAAGTATACACGAGAAGCACCTCTGTAGCGCAGTTTCCCCTGTAGACATATTCTATGTAACTTGTGACAGGTTCATGGCAAGGAAAAAGGAAAGCTAAATAGGACAAGAAATTCAAATCAATATTAATCACCATTAATCAAATTGTATTCTATGCAATAAGGAAGCAACATGTGAAATGATGAAAGCACTTTGACAACAAAGTGCCTTCTGAGCTCCACTCAGGGGAAGTGGTTATTCACAGCAGCAAATAGGGTAAAACAGAGCAGCTGGGAAGAGAATCTGGGAAGCCTCTCAATGTGTGAAGCACTATAAAAAAAAGGAAAGGTGGATTTATACAAGGAGAGGTTTACAAGTCTAATAAAGAGTAAATAAGTAAATACTGAGCGACAACTACATAGAAGAACTGGTAGGTTTGATAGGATGAACTATATGGGTAGGACCTATATAGACAGTTTTCAGACTGAATTGCAGTGATAAGAGTTGTGAGACTGTACACCTGGAAATTAAATGTGTCTGGGACTAAGTTTTTGCAATGAAACCAACAAACCATGTTCATACCAATAAATGTTCTTACTTCCTACAAGAGGTTAGTCTCATCCAAATTAACCAGTGGATTTAATATTACATTCATAGCTCATCTTAACTTGAGAACAGTGCCCTGAAATTTCCTAATGCAGTCCTATTTGGGCTGGATGGAATCTGGGCAAGAATTATTATAAAAATATATGTATAAGCAAAAGAGAGTTTCAATGCTCAAGAATGTCCCTATGCCTAGGTCTGTCTCCCAGTACCCTTTAATTTACTAGCAAAGATAAAGCTGGAGGATAGGAAGGTAGACTAATGGGTAATGGTTGTGATGTGACCAACAGAGAGACTACAGCTTTAGAGAAAGAAATTACTAAAAGTAGAAATGCAAACCATATATTTAGAGCGTAAATACATGAGGAAAAAGAAATAAGAAAGCTAAATATTAGCACAAGATAAAATGTATATGATTCTGAAATAATTTATTTCTATTTTTTATAACTCTGATGATGAAAAAGTGAAATGGATGGATCTCAAACATTTGAGACTTAGGTATATAGACAGACGTAGAAAAATATGGAAAAAGGATGATAGAAAGATGGAAGAAAATATTTAGATTAAAAACTGTTTAGGACACAGAAATGTGATGAAGTGAATTATATTTTAAAGAAAGTCAGAAAAAGCAGGGATGTGGAACTCTGATTTTTCCAAAACACGGCACGATGGTCTGTCAAATTAGCATTGGAATAAAAGAGTGACTTGCCTGGCATGTGTAAGGCTGTGAAATATACAGGAGACAACAGACATGTGAGAAGTAAAAAAAGAGGAGACTTGAGATGACTGGATGGTAGAAAGTATCTTGCTTGAAACATAGCCTTTATACAGAGGGCATCAGGATCACGGCATTTTTCAGCTCTCAGCCTCTCACACGTAAAGGATTTTTCCTCAAATCGGCAACTCTGTGTACTTGAAATCAAGGGTTACTTGTACATCTGGGGATACGGTCAAATGCTGAACTGTGCTTTCTCTTTTAATAAGGATGGAGGTGAAATTATCACTTGAAAGTTCATATATTTGCCCTATTCTTCCTGTAAATCCTCACTGTGTTCTTCCACATTTGAGAAAACAAAATAGGAAACAATACCCTTGACATATCTAGACACATTGTTGGCCACACACAGACAAATGCAAAGAGAGTAACAAGTGAATGCTCACTCAAAACCTGGTACAGCTTTAACTCATGTCTGCAACAGGGTCACATCAAACTCTTCAATCTTCCTTTGAAATAATAATTCAAGTAATTTGGAAAAGCAGTATACTACAGGATTGTGTTTTTAGAATAATTTTGGAAAACAAATGTAATGGCCTTCTACTAAATTACTCTTTTTATTTCAATTAGAAACCTTTTTTCCTATATTTTGTTAAATTGATGAATTCATAATATTTACAGTTATCAGATCAAACTCAGGAAGAGGCTTTATTGCTCCAAGTGTTGTGATGATTTGAGGAGACTAGCTCTGAATATTGGCTCTGAACTCTTCTTGGCCAGGTTGTAGCTTTCATTCAAGACATTTAGAAAGTACAAATCTGCACAGTCATTCATTTCAATAGCATTCTTTTACAGTTTTATTGTACTGCTGCTATGCCTATATCAATAAATATTTCTAAATGACTTGACAATTTGCAGCTTTTTAAAGGGGTTAGTTAAAAGCAGCTGAATTCCAAGTTCAATTAACATGCTATGAACCTGGCAAAGAGCACACAAAGGAATAAGGGTAAGAATTTTAAAATTATTTGCTTTATAGTTATCCCCTCTGGACAGTCTAAATTAAGCACAGCAGCCACCAGGCAAAGTACCCCAGGATTTTCTGTAACCACTTGATTCACCTGCTATTTCACCAAAAGGTGGAGGTTTCCCAACCACCCTGTAGAAGCAGCTCATCACTGTGTTGACACCCTTAGGATCCACACCCTTAGCTATAATTTGACTCTATAGCAAAAAGGAAAAAAAAAAAAAAGCAGATAGAAACTAAATACTGAAATTTAAATGCCACCACTCTCATTTAATGGCCAAAGAACATTTTGCGGGATTAGAGAAAAAGAGCTTTTAAACTTCCTTGAGGTTGCTTTATATATTTCACAAATGCAGAGTTTATACTGAGAAAAAACCAACTATATTACTGGTGAAAAAACACAATAAATAATACTACCCAGTGAGTCCCCAGAGAGCTGAAAAGGAATCCTAGGAAGATATATAGACTCATATTAAAAAAAAGGGTATATCCCTGACTTTCTGGATTGTTTATAAAGCCAGTTTTCAAACAGCATTTTTTCTCATGTTCCCTGACTAGATAATTGTAGTGGTAGACTGCTGAAAACACAGAAGTACTATAACCCATTTCCATTCAAACACTGACATTTAAAATGCTAACAGAAAAGATGCATGAAATAAAAGAATGACTTTTTATATTTCTTCCTAAAGTTCATACTTTTGAGTCTATAAAAATAATCACTACTACTTTTAAATTATTTTATAGAATTGATCCCTGAGAGTTTCTCCGTTTCAGAGCATATAGAAACAGGATAGTCAAGAGATGTTTGCAAAAGCAACTGAAAAGTGAAGTCGGTGATATAAAGCTGTAATAAGTATCTGAATCAAACCATTGTAGTATTAAGCAACTTCCAAACTAGAGGTTGATATCACTACCTTGAAATCATTTTTAGAACTAGTTGCTGGCATCAACAAGAAGTATGTGAAATGTGACTACTGATTAGTCCAAAGAATGAACAACAGTATTAAAACGTGACAAATTTCAAGATCTATACCACGTCACACATATTTACTGACATAAACTAATAATTGATAGAACAAATTATATTCTTCTTGCAATTTCAACTTCCCTTTGGTACTTCGTGCACATTAATCTTCATTAGGGTGTGGTATAGCATCAAATCTTTAAGCAACTGCCAAAATCCTGCTATATATTCCTATGAAAAAATCACCTTGCTACCTTGAATGCTAAGAATGAAAAAAACAAAGATATAAAGTCTTCAGGGAAAAAAACATTTTAAGAAGAATTATTAGGATTTTTCAGTTTTGTAGGGAGGATTTATGATTTTCTCTTATTAATTCTCATTATCTCTTGAACACAGTCATGAGATTCACTTTGCCTTTAACTCTATGTACCCCTATTTCTTCTGAATTTCAATGGAAAGGTATGAACCTCCACTCAAATACCTCAAAACTAGCTCAAAAAGAATGTATGAGATAGAAACAAAAGGTGGGAAACTGTTTCATGTTTATTTACAGTAGATATAGCTGAACAAGTATCAGTGTCTGCCCTACCAGTTATTTTTTCATCTCTCCTAAGAGTTATATGGATTAAGAGTCTGCAATAATTTTGCTCACAGCTCTTTCCTCATCATTTACATACAAATAATAAAAGCAAAGATGAGGGAAATATACAAGTAAATTCCCCAAATCATTAAAAAAAAGCCAGGCACCAATTTAAAAATTAAATTATTAATTTCATTACTTTGGAAATATATCATGGAAAAGTGGATACAGGTAACAATTAACGTTAGTCAGAAAAGTGAAGACTAGAGTTAGGGTTAGGGTTCAGGGAGCCACAAAGCCCACAGCTGCAGGGACACCGGGGATGGAAAAGGTGTGCCAAGGGGAGCACAGCACAGTGACAACACTGCTCCCCCTCCACACTTTTCCCACCTGGGCTATCCCTGATGCTGTGCCAGTCAGCCTCACCCCTGCCTTCATGGTCATTATTTTGAGGCTACTAAGAAAATTGTTGAGTAGATACATGTTATATTTATATAAAGCAAGAGTATGTGATTCTTTTTTACATTGCTGATTTTTTGCTTACTCTAAACAAAAATCATTGTATCTTTTATTCAGAGGAAATCCTTTCTTTTGTTCCCTAGTAATTGTTATCATTCAGTGTGAGCTGGCACATACAACTAAGCCTTGTCCTCCTTTTATGTTCTTTACTTCTTTTCTGTGTTTTTGAAGACACATTTTGAATTTTTTGCAGTATCTACCTGCTTTAAAAGAATTAATTTTTAGTAGTACTTTAATTCTTTTTCAGACAAGGAATATTTGTATTTTATCTAGGCTACATTTTATTCTATTTGCTGTGGTTTGGAGACAAGTTTCCTGGCTTATCAGTCGAACAACACAGTCATATCACATTTAAGCAGCCCTGTACTGTTCTTTATTTTACATAACAGCAACAATTTTTTTCTTATTCATCTAGTTTCACTTTCTCAGTATGGATGTACACACCAGTCCCTTCTGTTCTTTCCTGTAAGTGTTGGGTTTTCCTTATGATAGCCAATGGTTTTTGCTTACTACAGATGAGAACATAAGAATAATAGCAAGTGTGTTGGTACTACTCTTACCCTAAATCTTTATGTATCCCCAAGTCTGTACTCAGCAATACACGTAAACACCGACATATCAGACATATTGTACAATACTTTTGTGGACAGAAACACAATGCAGTGGTAACGCCTGTTAAGTCATTGGGAAATCAAGGAATAAATTGAGGAAAATATTTTCACCAAGGATGCAGTAAAATTCATCTGTAAGATCAATAATTGTTACTGATTCCAAGTTTGATTCTATTTCTGCACTGCTGTTTCTTTGTACTACTTGCTCCTCCCTAATGTTCCTGTTCTCGCTATACCAATTTTTGATTTCTTAGCTCTAGAATTCATGATAAAAGTGTTTTTACAGACAGTGAAACCAGATCATAATTTTAACCATTCTGGTGCTTAACAAAATAAAGGCTCATGCACAATCATGCCTTTTTTACATCAAATCCTAAATGACAATTACAGTTTGATGCGCCTGTGAAATCACTGGTTTACTTACAAGTGCTAAGCTCTGTCCCCAGAGGAGGAAAGCTTAAAATAGTGGAAAGAGTAAGGTTAGAAAAATGTACTTGGACAGTTCCAAACAAATAGAAAATGTCTCTGAATCCCAGGTTACTTTGGAAATCAAATGCTGCTATTTGCTAAATGATTACTGCTGTCCAGATAATAAAATTTCAGTTTGTTCTCCAGACTCCCTTTTGACTAGGGAATACTCTGGCTTTGGTGAGATACTTGTCATTTGAGAAAGTTCTTAGCTTTTAGCTACTGTTCATTTTTTCAGATTCATGTACAGGGCTAGAGGTTATCTTGCAGTATTTGGTATTTTCCAGAGAAGTATTTTGCATATTTTGCATTTTTTTATCATTCCTTCTAATCTGCTTTGCAGGTATAAAATCAGCAATAGATGTAAAGGAACTAAAGCAGAAAGGCTAAGATAAAAAGAAAATAACTTGAAATAGATTAAAAAAAAAACAAAACAACAACCCTTAGTGTCCAAATGTAGCAAGATGTATTTATTTTTACACCATACATTATACAGCCCATAATGATGTTTTACAGCCTAAAGATCAGATGTTTTATCTTTGTATCCACCTTTTTCTGTATAGCCTAAGAAGAAATAAGTTAAGTTTTATAATTTTAAATGGAACTTTTAAAAATGTATTCTTTAAAGTCAAGTTACAGATGAACAAAATTAATCTCATAATTGAGGGAGAGTGAGAGTAAAGAGTCAGAGAAATACTCAGACTGTGGCATTACTATTTTCTTCTGAGTGAAATAAAAAGTTCTTTACAGTATGGTTGGCAATCACCAAACATAAGAAGCGTAACAAGGACAAGTGCTGGATTCTGTACCTGCGACAGGAAAACTCTCATTGCATCTACAGACTGGGGAATGAGAGGCTGGAGAGCAGCCCTGCAGAAAGGGACCTGGGTTCCTGGTCAATGGTGAGTTGAACACGAGTCAGCAGTGCCCTGGCAGCCAGGAGGGCCAAGCGTGTCCTGCAGTGCATCAGGCACAGCATCGCCAGCCAGACAAGGGAGGGGATTGTCCCGCTCTGCTCTGGGCTGGGGCGGCCTCACATCGAGTGCTGGGAATAGTTTTGAGTGCCACAATGTAAAAAAGATATTAAACTATTAAAGGGTGTGCAAGGGAGGGCCACAAGGATCTGGAGGGGAAGCCTCATGAAGAGTGGCTGAGGGCACTTGGTCTGTTCAGCCTGGAGAAGAGGAGACTGAGGGGAGACCTCACTGCAGTGACAACTTCCTTGTGAGGGGAAGAGGAGAGGCAGATGCTGATCTCTTCAGTCTCGTGTTCAGTGACAAGATCTGAGGGAACCTAACAATTGTATTTATATTTCGGGTCTTACCATAACACCCTCTCTGGACAAACATTTCAAAACCATCACACTCTGAATGTAAATCTAATTAATAGCCAGACAGTCAAATTAACAACAGCCACATTACAAATATACTCATTTATTTATGGAAGCCACTGTAAAGTGGTAGGAAAAATATACGTGGATAAATACAGATTGTGAACTTTTGGAAAGAGCTTCAATTGCTGCATTTTTAGTGTTCACAAGTATTGAAAATGTAAAAACTTATGAACTAAAATATTAATTTTGGCTTGGGAAAAATCCTTATTTTCCATATATTGTTCCCGGCAAAAGTCTTTCCAGTTGTGAGAGAAGTGACATAACTGCAATGAAAAACAACCAAAGTGTCCAAATTTCTTTTCTCCTGGCCACAAAAGTTGCATTCTTAGCTGCATATCAATCCATGTATCTAAAGAGGAAAATTTTTCCTCTTGCCCCTTCTTTCCAGCAGTTTTTCAGAGAAATTGGAAACGTGGTTTTAATTCCCACTGCCCGAGGAGGCCACTGAACAAAGAAAAGTGCTTCAGTTGCAATGCTATTTTGTGAACATGCAATAAGTATCACTGGTGATTGTATTTCTGAGCTGCATCTCATACTAGGCTCAGAAACCACCCAAATGCTTTGGTATGCACTTTCTGGAACATAGTCAGAAGTCAGGCAATGCTTTGCACATCTGGTGGTTTTTTTGTCATTATATTTCTAACACTTCCCATCATATGTCTTTTACCAGCACTTGTATATGGTGTTATTCCTCATGTTAAAATATTCATTGTTTTTCTACCTATTTTTCAAGAGTAAGAAGGTTGAATTCCTACAATCACTGAACAACAGCGCCCTAAAAATCTTCTTTCGCTAAACAATTTTCTAATTCTAGGAATGCAGCAAATATAAATAATTTGGTACTTTATGGTATTTCACAGCAGAAAAACATTGCTACTGTCAAATAAACAGAGCAAGTTAGAATATGAAACATGAATCCTCTTAACAATAATGGAGATGCAAGCTAGTATTGCAAGTTGCATGCCAGAGGGTTTCCAGAGGCTACCATATTCACTATAAATCTTACTGGTGACAGATTTTCTATTTTGCTGACATTTCCTTCATCTGTGTGTTCTGTGAGTATTAACTGACCCATACAAATGGGGATCTAAGTGAGTATCAAGTTACATGATCAAGGACATTGCAAATTTTAATACTACATTTACTTGAAGATGAAGAGCTTTACACTGAGGCTGAAAGACTCCTCCATAAGACAGACTCTCATTAACTTTAGTGGTTATTAGTATCTATATCAAGCTTTCAACAATTTCAGTTGCTCAAAACTGTAGGAATATTATACAGGAAAAGTTAACTATCCCAATGCAACACCTTTTTGGTTTGTATAAAATGCAGGACAATAAAATTCAAATCCCTGTCTAGACCTTCTACATGACAGTGACAGTAGATACAATAACTGGAAATTATATGCAAATATAGATTTTAGAAATACAAACTATTATAAATACTAGATCAGACACTAGATCTGGAGTTCATTCAAATGTTATATGAAATGTGGATCCAAATATTACATCTAGTGTATATTTAAAGTCAGAAGTTATAAGAAATTCTGAGTGTTCTTCATTCATTGTGGTTCGCTTATGTAAGCTCTCACCTCATTCCCACCTACAATGTGCCACTTAGTACTTTCTAGATGCTACTGACACATGAAGGAAATCCTAAATCAGAACTTTCAACTAAATGTTATTCCAATTTTAAAAAGCTGCACAAGGCTTTGTAAGCACTACATGATAACAGTTCACACAAGATGCCCTGTTGTTCCCTTCCCTTAAGTATTCCACTTTAGAATGTCTTCCTTCGTAAAAAGAAAAAAGAAGACATTTTACTTCAGCCTAGTCTTTCCTCCTAATACTCTTCCTGGAAAAGAAACTATGGAGAAACCAGGATTTCACTTTTTCAGACTCAGTTTGAAAAATATTGTCATAAACCAAGAGAAGACACTACTCCCAGCCAGGAGTATCTGTTGCCAACATGCCGTCAAATGTGCATTTGAAATTAACAACTTAACATTTGAGACACAAAAGTGTTTCAGATTGGCATAAAGCTTTGGCTCCAGGGAAGGTGTCATGTTTTAAGCCCAGCTGGAAACTGAACACTACACAGCCTCTCACTCAACCCCCATCTTCCTCCTCTCCAGCTCAGTGGAATGGGGAGGAGAATCAGAGTAAAACTTCTAGGTTGAGATAAGAAAAATTTAATAGGGAAAGCAAAAGCCACACACACAAGCAAAGCAAAACAAGGAATTAATTCACTGCTTCCCCTGGGCAGGCAGGTGTTCAGCCATTGCCAGGAGAGCAGGGCCCCATCACACATAATGGTTACTTGGGAAGACAAACACCATCACTTAAAATGTCCCCCCATTTGCTCTTTCTTCCTCACAGCTTTCTGTACAGTGTATGATGTCACAAGGTCTGGAATATCCTTTTGGTCAGCTGGGGCCACCTGTCCCAGCTGTGTCTCATCTCGACCTCCCCTGAATCCCTGACCTCCTTGCTAGAGTGGCAGTATGAAAAAAGAAAAGGCCCTGACTCTGTGTAAGCCCAGCTCAGCAATAACAAAAACATCTTTAGATTATTTAGCACAAATCCAAAACACAGCCCATACCAGCCACCATGACGAAATTTCATTGTACCCCAGCTGAAACCAGCACAGAAGGAAAGGAGGTGGGGAGACTAAGCTACCAGATATTTCACAAGCTACATACATGACTACTGCATCAAGAGATTTGTTTCGAGCAGAGTCACAGAAGAGTGATGGTGATTTTAACCCTACTTCAGACCACATCTATTATAGCCAATCGTTTGTTATTTTTTCCAACTCCAAAATGTAAAACAAATGTAAAATGAGAATAATAAGGGCACTTACTATGAGACCCTGCTTATGCGCTCTATTGTCTGTAAAAATTACACTCAGAAGAGCTTTTAAAATTTATCTTGCCTTTTAAGAACGTCCCACCACAAAAATATTTTGCAACTAGCACTGAATTAAATCCATTGTGCTTTCCTGTGACACTGATGAAGGAATTGTGCGCTATGTTTTCATGACAAACACATCATTAGTGTACATACATTTAAGCTGATTATTTCATTCAGCAAGAAGGGACATTAGGGTTAGAATGATACAAAAGCACAAATCACACTTGATGTTTCCCAAATACCAGGCTTTGTGTGATCCAATCAAGATTTCATCAAATGTTTTATTAAACTTAGTCACGTGAGCCTTGCTGAAGCCAGATGATCTCTTATTATCAACTAGGAGTAAATTACATTCATTTTTGAACTGAATTTCAATGAAACCCTTCCTAAAATACTTGGAAGCTAGAAGGGGGTTAACTTATAAAACCACAAAATTGCTACTGTGTTTTTCCCTGGAAATTAAATGGTAAGCAGATGAAATCAGTGTTGTAAATATTACTGACCACAAAAAAATTGAAGAGTATGATAGTAACAATATGTGGTATGATCACTAATGACTAAAAGGAATTCACTTTGATTCACTCCTCATTTGTATTGCAAAAGGTATCCTTTTCATTACAAGACAAACAATAGGAAAAAGATTCCTGACTAGGGAGATAAATCGCATGTTAGTAAACAGCATAAAAAATAGTGCATGTTTCCTCCATATTCAAGTTACATTTTTAACCTTTTATATGTAAGATGAACAGGGAAAAGGCCTAATATACATATGCAAAAGCATGAGGGTAAGAAAGAAGATGCTGAAAAGAGGAGTTTCTGCAGCACGCCTTCCTGAAATGGACCCTATGTTAACAGTAACATGTGCTAGATGAGGTGTATCAAAGGCAGAAATAGACTTGGCTGTCCATGGAACCCCTAATTCTACACCTGAGGTATGCTGAGTGGAGGAATGACTCTTATAACCTAAAGATAAAATAATTTCTAAACAAGGGAAGAAAGGTATTGTATTTCTAAGCTCTGTAATGTGCACTATAGAACTGGAAATCATGACATTGATTTAGCTGAAAGTATAATTGTAAGAATCCTACTTTAAAGAATTACCTTAGAAATTACAGAACAATGCATGTGGTAGGGATCCAGCTCTCTGAGGTATGTGAGAGGGCAAACCTGGTTCTTACCTGTCATTATCTGCTCATGTCTGTGAGTAGACAGTCTGGTTTTCATCACTCCATTCACACCAATTAAACCTTTTAGCAGGCACTGGTAAAATAATGTGTTTACAATTGTTTCCAAAACCAGCTGATTATGTTTAACTTGGCATACTACACAGGGCATACCCGGCAGGGTGGGGATAGCGGGGGGCTACAGGGTGGCCTGTTTGGACAGAGGCCACAAACAACACTGCACTGGTATCAGGAGGAAAAGCAGGGCCAGAGACATGAGGAGACACCAAGGAGCCGCTCCTGGAGAAGACCTGTGGGGGACAAGCATTTGGAAGCCCATAGCAGGAGATGTGCTCTTGGGAGGAGGCACTTCATGCAGAAGAGGAATCCCCTGATGGACAGCAGCCTGCAGATGACCCAGGTGAAACAGGGACACGCCGAGGGACTGACTGCAGCCTGTGAAAAGCAGGTGCTGGAGGCTGTGCACTGAGAAGCACAGAGGAGCGGGGATGCCTGGTACAGAGCAAGTAGCAGCAGTAATAAACTCTTACAGACGACTCCAACTTCCTGCATGGCACATTCAAAGGAACTGGGATGGTCTGAGCTTAACCCACAGTGAAAACAAAGAAGTTGATAGAAGAAGAGCATCAGAAGAAGTGCTCAGCTTAAGCTGAGCCTAGGAAGTGGGGGGAAAAATGTGTTTAACTGTTTATGTCTTCTTTTTTCCGCAATTACAGATCAGTGATTAGAAATTTATATTAAAGGGGAATGAATTAAATGACATGTAAATTCCCTGAGGCAAGTCTGTTTTTTCTGCAACACATCCATAAGTTCTTATATTTATGGGATTTTCACTGTCATTCAACTGATGAGATTCATCAGACAGAGGATATAAAACTGCATTATCAGCTTAATTATTGCCATTAGTCTTCCCCTGGAAGAGGTCTGATGTACGACTAATTTTAAATATATGCTCAAGTGAAACTTATGGCCCTGATAACCACAGCAGATGTTCAGGACTGTTTGGGGCATTCTTTTTGTTTAGATTATGTTGCAATGGTTCTACATTTTTCAGTGGTTACAAACCTGGAAGTATGTCTTGCTTCTCAAGTACCAGAATGTACACAGCACCACATACTTACAGCACTGTGTTCAAACCCTTAACTGCAAATTGGAAATTTAAATGGGGCACTTATTTGAAAATTGAGTGTAAGGAATGAAAAAGAAGGAGATGTCTGACTTGAAATAGTGTTATTAATGAGTAGCTGATAGGCCACAAAGCTTTTTCTATCCGAATACACTGACTCATTCAAGTAGTGAAAAATAAAGCAGTCATTCTGACCCTTACTGCAGTATAATCCCTCTTAGATGACTTCCTAAAGCATAGATCATTCTGAGACTGACACCTCAGCAGGTTGAGATCTCAGCTTCTGTAATAATCTAATATAGAAGTCACAGCAAGTTGACAGGGAAATGGTAAGGAAGTAATCATTGATTAAAAAGGAGGTCAGGACAGCACAGTTTCTCTCAATACTGATTAAAGCAAACAAACCAAATATTTCATGGAATTTAGGAATCAAAATTTCTTCCCTTTCAAAATGCAAAGAGTCTAACTAACCATATGAAGAAACAGATGCATAATTTACTATTGGATAGAAATTACATAACAGTAAAATCACATTGAAAATTTCTAGTGTCAAAATTTTGCCAATCTGTCTTATTATTTACTACTTCCTCAGGGAAGAGTGAAGATTCCTAAAGCATCATTGACCAAACTGTCCAAATATCTCCTTTTATGACCAGGTGACCTGCCTGGTGGTTGAGGGGAAGGCTGTGGATGTTGTCTGCCTCGATTTCAGCAAAGCCTTTGACACTGTCTCCCACAGGATACTCCTGGAAAAGCTGGCTGCCCATGGCTTGGACATGTTCATTCTTCACAGGGTTAAGAACTGGCTGGACAGCTGAGCCCAGAGAGTGGTGGTGAATGGTGCTGCATCCATTTGGGGGCCAGTCACTGATGGTGTCCCCAGGGGTTAGTGCTGGGCCCTGTCCTGTTTAATATATTTATTGATGATCTGGATGAGAGGACTGAGTCCTCCATCAGTAAATTTTCAGATGACATCAAGTCCTGGAGTGTAGGAAGGCTCTGCAGAAGGACCTGGACAGGCTGGATAGATGGTCCAAATCCAACAATATGCGGTTTAGTGAGACCATGTGCCGGCTCTTGCGCTTTGGCCACAACAACCCCTGCAGCGCTACAGGCTGGGGACAGTGCCCAGGCAGAAACAGACCTGGGGGTACTGACTGACAACAGACTGATTATGAGCCAGGAGTGTGCCCACATGGCCAAGAAGGCTAATGGCATCCTTGCCTGTATCAGGAATAGTGTGGCCAGCAGGAGCAGGGAAGTCATTCTTCCCCTGTACTCGGCACTGGTGAGGCCACACCTTGTGTACTGTGTCCAGTTCTGGGCCCTCAATTTAGGAAGCATGTTGAGAGGCTCAAATGTGTCCAGAGAAGGGCAAAAAGGCTGGTGGAGGGTCTGGGATAGAAGCCCTGTAAGGAGTGGCTGGGAGCTGGGGTTGTTTAGCCTGGAGAAAAGGAGGCTCAGGGGAGACTTTATCACTCTACAACTCCCCAAAAGGAGGTTGTGGCCAGGTGGGGGTTGGTCTTTTCTCCCAGGCAACCAGTGACAGGACAAGAGGACACAGCCTTAAGTTGCATCTAGGGAAGTTTAGGCTGGGCATTAGGAAAATATTCTTCACAGAAAGAGTGACTGGGCATTGGAATGGGCTGCCCAGGAAGGTGATGGAGTCACCACCCCTGGTGGTGTTTAAAAAAAGACTTGACGTGACACTTAGTGCCCTGTTCTAGTTGACAATGTGGTGTTAGTTCATAGGTTAGACTCTATGATCCCAAAGTTCGTTTCCAACCTAGTTAATTCTGTGATTCTGTGAAATAAATGGAAGGACTTGGAAGTTCTGATCAGGCATGTGATTTTTTACTGTTTGGAAATGCTCAAAAGCTTAGATGAGAATCTCCTCATAGGTAGCCAGCATCAGTCTATAATTTTTCTTAACATGGGATATGAGATGGTCTCATTTGTCTTTTTAAGGATTTCTCATTATTTTGTACTAAAATATTAGAAGACTAAACATAGTATAATTTCAAATTGGGATACTGTTATGAAAAGTCTGTTTCTTCATGACAAAACAATTCCAATTCCATGTACACTCAATGATAAGAACTATTTGAGTTGGAAGGGACTTTCTAAAGATCATCATGTCCAACCACTCGGCTGCAGGCAGAGACATCTCACTCTGACCAGGTTATGAAAGCTCCATCCAACCCTACCTTGAATGCTTCCAGGTATCGGGCATGGGGCATCTTACAACTGCTGTGCACAGCCTCTTCCAAAGTCTTATCACCTTTATTGCACAGAACTTCTGCCTTATATCCAATCTAAATCTATCCTCTTTCAGTTTAAAACCATTACCCTTGTCCGGTTACTACAGGCTCTGGTATAAAATCTTCTTCCATCTTTCTTATAAGCCCTTTTTAAAGTATTGAAAGACTGCAATAAGGTCTTCCCAAGCCTTCTCTTTTCCATGCTGAACCTAGAAAGACCCTAGAAAGAATCTGCCCTGTGCAATAGACTGGTTTGAATTGGTTTTTTCGTCTGCTTTTTTGTTTGTTTAAATGTTGCTAACAGTTTGACAAAATACTGTTTTATTCCTTCAGAGATTAAATGTAGTAGTCAACAAATAACAGCTTAAATCAGTAAATATAAGTGAGTTTATCATTCTTCCCTGATGATTAGGATATCTCTAGACATGATGATAAAGGTATAAATATTGACTGCAAACTTGTAGTGACTGGGTGAGTCCTTTGATGACCACTGAACTGATATGGAAAAGATAATTCTTTGAGGATAGATGATTCCCAGAAAGTTAAATCTGGGTAGTAGTAGCACTCCCACAGAGATAAGGTGAGGGGTAGGCAGCATGGTGGAAAGGAAAGAAAGCAGGCCATTGAGTGGCCCTGATACTGGAGCAGATTGTGCAGGGTCTTACACTCTGTGCAGGCATTCAAAATACTGGGTACAACTCTTCTGAAAGTAGGTGAAGTAATATACTCACTCTCTTTAAAGAACTGGAAATTCTTAGATTTCCTATGCTCAGTGGTATGCTTAAACTCAAGTTCAGTTTGTTTTATCATTAGAGTCAAAGGTTTACCAAGTAAATCTCATCTCATGGTTGAGACTTGTGCTACTGAATGCAAATTTCGTACTATGGCACTTGTTTGTTTTTAGCAGCAAATCTGAGCAAAAAATAAAGATAACACATCACTTCTGTCAAAGAAAGGGGGCTGCATGTCTCAGATATAACCTGCTATTTGTGACTAAGTACATGAAGCAGAATTAGTTCTGTTTGCCTGACAATGCAAGAGCATCTATGTCTTATGTATTTCTGCATTCCACACTTTGAATTTGTAATTGTTCTTTTGAAGAATTAAACACTATTCTTGTTCCCTTCTTTCAACTGCATGTGTAAGTATCCAAAAGGCACAAACCTTATATTTAATAGTTTAAATATTTTTTCTCTTTTTTATTAGCTTTGACAGAAAGAAAATAAGATTCAGGACAGAATTTAACAAGAAATGTTTCTGTAAAATTTTCCTAAAACTCAGACACTATAAAAAGCTTGGTTCTAGAGCTGTCACTTCTGAAGAGAAGCTTCATTTATGTGAAGTTTGGAACCTAGCTGAAATGATTCTGATATGATCTGTAGTGCTGCAGATGCTGTACGTGCTTCAGTAAATAAGATGTAAAACACTGATTAATATCGTTTAAGTAATTTCAATTCTTTTTCTATGTTGATTTTCAATGTGTTATAATCCCTTTTGTAATTTCTGATGAGACAGTTTCAATCATCGCCTTTTTTGAGGTCACAGAGAATTGACAAGGAAATGTCTAGATTTTTAGTTTCTATTAACAGAAGAATCTCCTTTGAAGGGGTCACTTTGAGATACAAATCCATGAGGTGTAGGAGATCACTGATTTATTTTATTTCATGTAATGAAAACACATCTGTGGAAACAGCAAATTAAGTTGTGATGAGGCCAAGCACCCTAAGGAGTCAGAGAGAAGGATGATTATTAAGCATGGAGCAGTTAGGAAGCAATCATGCTGCCCTCTCTTTCTGTCCATATGAGGCATTTCAACCTGGCTCTGGAGCAACCACCTCATCCCAGTGGCTGAAGTAACCACCAGCACACAGATGCCACTTCTGTTTAAACAGCAAGATCAGGTTCACAGGTAAATCTTTCAGTGCAGACTGGCACACTTAAATGGAGTCTTAGATTTATATCTTTTCTTCTTGTACTGCTCTTGGACATCCACTGACAAAACAGTTTTTCATTTCTAAACCAAACAAAACCTTTCAAGAATGACAAAACTACTGATTGTGCTATAGGTAGGTCTGATCTGATCCTAAAACTGTTGGTATCAACAACAGTTTGGCAATTTAATTTCAGTGGGAAGATCAGACTGATTAAGCAATGGACATTAATAAAAATAGACTGTTCTTAGTAGGGTTTAAAATAAGGCAAGTAATCTGTTTCAGTGATAAATTCTGAGAAAACCTAAGTACTTGGGTGAGCACTCCCTAATTTAAAATCCTGTATTTGTTAAGGTACAAGGAGATGTTTTTTGCTTTGTTCATCAGAACAGAAGATTACAGAAATAATTCTGCTGTTGAAAAAGAAACAACAGATAGAGAAGATACCTTACTCCCACATTAAATTCCATAGGAATTCAGTCTGGGAGTAGGTGTACATATAGAGAAAGTAAAAGACAAAGTGAAAATGCAGTATTTTATTTGGAGGAAAGATCTAGAAAACAAACAGCATCCTTTTATTTATACATTAATATATTTCTTTCTAGTGCATGAAAGAAGTTCTGACTGGGAAGACCATCCCTTTTATAGACAGGCATTCTTTGAATTACCTTAATTGTAGTCAGGCTCTTGATCCCAACATATGATACTACCCACCTCAGGCAGCCAGGCTTACAGTTTTATTTCCAAATATGATCCAAGAAAAAAGATCATGACATAATTGCCAGATATGTTGATGTTCCCTGGCATACACTGATGTCTAATCATCTGTCTGCCAACAGAGGCAAACAGTTCATGACTCTGGTTTACCTGGATACTTAAGTACAGAAAGAACTGTCTTGCCAAAGCTCCGCAGTGTAGATAGGTTATAACAGGAAGCCTGGCTAAGGCATTCTTAGAAAAATTCACTGTTAGCTCACAGAAGACGGGTAAATGTTGCCTTTACAGGATAAATTTATATCTCCAAAATAAGTAGAAAGTATATTACTTGAAGTTTTCTAGGTGTTTCAATTCTATTTACTGGAAAGCAGCACTAGCCTTGATACTTTGGAGCATTTATTTGCTATTTTTAGCTTTGTGAAAGTTAATCTTAGAATATGTATTTTGTTGCATCTCCCTTTTTAAATTTAAAATGCAACAGAAAGCTCCATGGTGGACCTTATTTCTTCTCTCAACCCCAGACATCAAATTCCTAAAGCACAAAAACACTGGTTTCTTTTTAATATGGCACTTGAATCTTTTACTCATCTCACACATACATGCTGATACATAGGAGTTGAAAGCCAAAAGATGCTATTTGTCTCACATGGATCCTCATTAGTTTCAAAGAAACTTGGTTTAGGCCAGTAAATTTGTACTGAATTCACCAGCTGATCATCTGGTCTATAACTAGTGAGCATTAGACTTATAAATAATAAAAGCCATTAAAAAGAGACCCTACAGACTTGATTTTTCTGTAACATTTTAAAGCAGGATAAGTAAGGATGAACTTACTGGTATGAGCACTGCTGTATAAGCCATGGCAGAAGATTACAGAAACATGAACTGTTATTTCCTTTCATTTGATCCATCTTCTTCCATTTCATCAGGCACTACAGGAAAGAGGCACGGGAGCTGGTAACACTGATGTGTCATGCCAACAATCTGGAGTGCTGCCTAAGCTGGCTAAGGTTTAATGTCATCTGCAGCTCTTAAGGATGCACTTCCACAGCAGGAAGACGGGGCATTGCTACTTGAGAGTGAAGAAATTTGCAACAAAATTGCTAAGATTGGAGTTATTACGACTGGAAATGTGTGTGTAGGCACTAAAACCAAAATATAGAACAAGGGTTAAAAGGGTGACAAGGTTAAAACCCCTGTATTAAAAACATAAGACATTGTTTCTAGAACACTATTCCCAGCAGTAAAATTAAGAAATGTATTATGTCAAGTCTAAAAGGCTTCATGTCAGAAAAATCAAAGCCCAGCTGACTGTCAGCAAAGACCCTGCATTGTAATACAATGAAGACAGCAGCAAGATTGCATTTTATTACATATAGCAGCTCTTTTCGTGTTAGCTGCTCAGAACAAACTGCAAACATATATTTCAGGGATATATGCAATAACAATAAATAAATAAATAAACAAAGGAAAAAACCTAACCAAAAAAACCCGGACAGCAGACAAGAAATGTGACCTAATATCTATGGAGACTGAAATAAGCGAGATTTTGATCCAAATTACAATCCTAACAGCTGATAATTACTAAAGGTTATAGAGTTTGTCATTGCCACTCAAGAGGACCTAGAGCTGCTGTGAGAACTCCACCGCCAAATCTCTTCTGTGTAATGCAGAGGTGATCCTGGCTAAGCCAGCTGGATACACATCTTGTTAACAAAAATCTTAACATATCCAATACTATTTAATATGCTTTTACCATGGTCCTAATGGTAGAACACTGAAGCCAATAGAAAGTTAATATTTATTTTCTTTAGTTAAAAAAAAAAATTAAGACATTGATTTTATACTTCAATTTTGGCCTAGAAAGGGAATACCCACATTAATGTTTCAGGGCAGATCAGAAACATGCTTTTGAAGCAAAACCCCTGAAGTATTCATATGTTTCTTTCATATTGCAAAGTAGTGTCAGAGTACACAAACTTGACAGAAAGGATGAACCAGAAGATGCTCTCAGAGCTTACTGTTACTCACTGTTCTCCACCTGCTGATGGGCACGTCTCATGAGAACAAACTACAGCTAGTTCAAAGTAAAAATCATTTTTACAAGACATTAGTACCCCAGCAACTACCCCTACAGGTACCATTACTATTTAACAAAGGCAGTGATAAATAGCCTTTCTTTTTTCTGATGGAGCAGAGAACAACAAGATGTGTTCTGGTTCTCACTTTGACTCCTTTGCACTCAGCTTCCTGCTTGTACACGAATAAGAATTTACCCTTCTGTTTTCTCTGTAGTGAACTCTGTAACGATCCTTGTCTGTCAGGTTTTTTTGGCGTTTTTATTTTTGTTTTGGCGGGTTTTTTGTGTCCCTCTCAATCTTCCTGCAGTAAAAACCCTGCTGCATTAATGGCCTGCTTCTAGAAATCCTTACTCTGCCAAAATCTTCCCAGCTTTCCGACGGGGATGGGAGACGAGCGAGGAGCAGCCCAGCAAGGGAGCCCCTGCAAAACCCATCTGCGGAGGCTCAGCCAAGCTCCCCCTGCTCAAAGCTGGCCCTGGGCCAAGGTTCAAGCACAGCCCTAACTCACTTTAATAGGCTTTTAAACTGATGCCACAATACACAGGTTTAAAACCTCCCAGTGTTTTCTTCCTGCGTTAAGACCAGGTTCCATGATTAGAAAATGAAGGAATGAAGGGTTTGGCTTTTTTTTCTTTTTTTTCTTTTTGTTTTTGTTTTGTTGTTGTTTGTTTTGGTTGGTTTTAGTTTTGGTTTTTGTTTTTTTTATGGAGGGGGGAGGATCTGAGGGGGGGAGATATGCAATTATGTGTGACCTAGAATTCATTCTCATCCATCACAGCCCGCATCTCTGCCTGGCTCCTGCATGCGTCACGTTATTCCCCCCGAAGACAGAACTAACCAGTGCAGCTACAAGAAGGCACCTCTGACGGAACCGCCGGGCTGGCCAGAGCTGCACCGGCCCTTTGGCAGGGGGCTAGCCCGGGGGCAGCCGGGTGACGGGAGAGGCTCTGAGCCGCCCTGCGCTGGCTCCAGCCCTGCGGGGAGCTCCCTGTCCCTGTCAGGTGCTGTCGCCATCAGGCAGGGCAGCGGATGTGCAGCGAGGAGCACGCCGGGAGCTGGGAGAGGGGTGCCTTAGGCACGGGCAGGCACAGCTGGAGCCGAGCCAGGAACAGGAGCGGGGAGATGCGGGGTGCAGAGTGGGGGACAGACCGAGACGCGCTGACGCACCACCCACAGACAGCTCCTGCAGCACCGCCCGCCCTCGCCCCACCGAGGGCTTGGGAGGCAGTGAGGGAGGAGGGGAGATGATTGGACTGGAGCCTCAGCAAGGGGGAAGAAAGGTGTTTCCCCACGGTTTAGTTTTCTTAGTACCAGAGTCGAGAATTAAAAGGTTACGTTACTCGGCGCTAAGTTAGAGCGGTGGAAGCTCTGGATCCGAGGAAGTTTGCCCGCGGCAGTATCAGGGGACGGTGCCCGTCATGGGAAGGACCCACTGCGAAACTGGAAGCACCAGCCCGGGGGCTGCGAGACCACGCGGGGCCGGGGCCGGAGGCGCTGCCGTGGGGGCCCGGGGCGCACCGTGTGCACCCGGAGCCATCGTCCCTGGACACCGCCCTGGACACCCCGCTCAGGGGCAGGAGCTGAGGGCTCGTCGCCACCGGTGTCTTGTAAACTTCTGGGCTTGGCGTTTTACAGAGACTAAAGGGGAAGGTTGCGAGGCATCCTTACTCAAACTGCGGTTATCTTAACTCAAACAGTGACATCTCCAGCGGTGAGGGGTGGAGGTGTGCTCTGTGTGCGTGTGCGCGCTGAATAAAATCTATTCCTGTCGTCTGAGAGGAAAGCTTGAGTTTACAATTCAAGTATATTAAAGGTGTGAGAGTGCTTAGTTTATAAAAGGGTGTGTATTCAAAGAGGAATATTTCAAGAGAAACTGGAGGAGATGTGGAAAGAGCCGTGGTTGGAGATGCAGCTGGAGAAGTGCTCCCTGCCAGAGATTTGACTCTGAGGACCGTTGCCTGTGAGTGGGTTGCCCAGACTGGGGCAGACACAGGCAACCTCGCAAGTCTGTCACCCACGGACAGCTCCTGCTGGAACAGAGGAGCAGTAGGAAACAAGGAGCCCTGGGGGAAAGAGTGATAGGGAAGATGTGTGCTAATGTATTTACAAACAATTCTCTGGGTGAAGGTATGGGTATTAATGCCTTTGAAATGGATCTGAATGTCTCTACTGACTTTGGGCAGCAGGTTTGTTGCAGACCCCAGACAGCCTGGCTCCTGAGACAGACAAAGGTCTGCACAAACCTGAACCTCTGAACTTTGGGGTAAAATAGTAGGTTCAAGGCCGTTCGGGAAGGCTGCATCTTCCTAGTACCTCAGCACAAGGGAAAGGAAGAGGGCAACAGGCGGCCGGGAGTTCAGGATAAAAGGAGGCTGTGCCCTCTGAAATGTGGAGAGAGAAAACCTCGTAGGCATGTGCCCCGGTGGACTTTCTCCCTTTATTCTAATAAAGTTGCAGGACTCCCCTGTCTCCTTTATGGACACTGTTTTTTCACAGCGTGATTGTCCGTACAAGGTCTAGCAAAAGGAGACCATTAGACAACATCCTAGACATCCTTCATTGTGCATCGCTAAAGTAGGGAAAGCTGAGGCTAGGAGGGGAGATAGGAGAGAGATTTTGGACTGACTCTGGGGAGGGGGCAGTGGGGAAAATGATCTCTAGGTGTTTGTTTAACTAACTATTGAAGGGGGGATGTGAGTTAAAAGTTTGTATTAATTGGCAGTGGACTGTGTTGACTGCAATGCTGGAACAGGCAGAGTATCTTGCCTCCTCTTCTGTTTTCCTAGAAGTGTGTAAACACTTGTCGATTTTTCTGTCTTTCTGTAGGTAAAAATACAAATTCACAAGGTTTCCAGGCAAGTGGTCAGTACTCATTGCTATGATTTTTCAAAAAAATGAGGTCTTTTCAACACATCTGAAAATTTACTTTACTTCCTGAAAATATACTTTTATATCAGGAAATAATGATTATATGTTCAAGAGAGGGACTTAATTCTCACAATTTTAATAATTACTTATAAACTGATTTTGCTCGCTTTTTATCACTGGTATTTTGGCAGCTTCTAAAAATTTTTCTTTTACTGAAAATAAATCTAGTGTGTGATGATCTAGTGTGTGTTTCTTGCATTTAGCAAAATTCAGTTTTCCCTGTTGTATTCAGGTGAACCAAGAGAGCTACCAAAGTGTGAATACAAAATACTCACTGGCCTGCTTTAGGAAAGGCATATACTCACCTGCTAATCATAACTCTGGAGGAGGAAACCTTTCCTGTGAATGGAGTCAGAAAAATCAACTTTATACACTTGTATTTACGTCCTGAAGAGGTCTGCTTTTTGTGTGTCTTCTGAACACCCTGTCTAGCTTAGTGACAGAAACACATTTATCTTGTCGGTACTGCCGATCAATGCAGTTGCAGATGGACGAGCTGTGTTGTATCTTGTCTATCATCAGCAGAATTTCCAGATTAATTCCCACACAAGAGTCTTTTCTCTCAGAGTCGATATCTTAAACAGAAGAGGAGGGGAAAAAAAAAAAAAAGCTTGATTTTGAGATCCTGGCCCTTGATCTGGAAATTTTGTCTGAAAAATCATCCCTGGGCTAGGAAAATGACTGAATGAGCTGCGTTTGTAGCTAAAGAATCAAAAGGAGCTGCACAAGGAAGAACAGAGGCTGTATCTCATACAGTTCTGTGTACAATGAGAATACATGGAGCTGTACACTTGAGATAATTTTTCAGTATCTTGGTTCAACTGAGAAAAATAAGTTATAGCAGAGGTTGTATGCTCTGAAGTTTGTTTTCATAGGAATAAATGAATGTTTTCCAAATACTGTTTGGGGCATAGTTAATTAACTAACTTAAATACCTGTGGTACTCAGTGACCTTGGCCTTATCCTTCTGTCTGAATTTTGTTAGATTTCTACTAAGTCCCGCTTCCCTGTTGTCACCAGAAAAACATGCACTAGCAGTGCATATGTTCTACTGTATATGCAGCATCGTGAACTATCAATCATGTAAAGCAGCTTGCTTCTTTACAGGAAAATGTTTAGAATTGTTGTTTGTTGTTTTGGGTTTTTTTTTAAACTCTATTACAATGCAACGACATAGCAATAAATGAAAACCATGAAGAACAGTGGTTGATATCCTAAAAAGAAAAAAAAAAGAATCTCAATCTATGTTAAAAATCTCAATATATGTTTTTATGACTAGCCAGAAATTTCTGTATTAAATAAGCTGTAGTCATTAGACAGAAAAAAAGTTATATACTTCTTAAAAATGGAAATGATGCATCAGGTTCAAATATTTCTAACAGAATTCAAGGGTGGAATTTTCCAAATGATTATTCCTCAGATTTACTCAGAACCTGCCTTAATCTGTAACTAGCTGCTGATTTTTCATGATAAAATGTCCTGTACATTTACCATTTCCAACATGATCTATTGGCAAGTACAAAGTATTCTTTGACTCTGATATTGTAATCTTGTGAGATAATAGGGGTGATGTTGTAGGCTGAGCTATCTTGAGTTTATATGGTCAAAAGTGGGTAAAATGAGTGTGCCAAGTGAATGGGTCTTGAAATAGCTGCACTCCTGAAAAGATAATAATCCTTTTTGGTTTGTATACATTTCACTTAACACACTACTGAAGACTTAATTGTAATTCTATTTCTTAAAGTTACTTGAGCAAATGGATTAATTTCTGCAAAAGTACACACAGGAAGGTATGCTTTGCTTATCTAAATTAAAATATTTCCTCAAAGATTGATTATAAGTGAATGAAGTCAAAAAGATGCAGAAGAAAGGGTTGATAAAGGCTTACTAGGTTATAGTTAAAAAAGGCTGGAGGGAGGTCTGCGTGTAATGAGCCAGGTGTTAATTGGCAGAGTAAAAGAATTTGTGTCTTCCTACTTCAAATTTCTTAACATACTGAAGTGAAGGTTAACATCTTTAGTCTATTGCTTACTGGGTTCTGTATGGACTCTGCTGTCATGCTGTGCCTTTGTACTCAAAGGAGTACATCAAAGTACTTTGTACTTTCACAGGAGATGTACTCAAAATGGAGATGTTATACTGTTTATATAACAATAAGAGAGGTATCAGTGAAGTACTTGGCTTTGTAATAATACATCTTTTAGTTCTCTCTAGCCAGACTTTGCTTAGGGATTAACTTTCCATGTGTGTTTTGCAAAGCACTTTCTTTTTAGCAGGTTTTAGGTGGAAGTTTTTTCTGTTTTGTAATTAGAGTGAAGAGGGGGTGATTAATTAATCAGCTGTCTTGTTTATCATGAGATAGTGTAAAGGGGACTATGAAGGAGAAGAAAAGATGTTTAATTCTGTTTATCGGTAAACTGTTAATATTGATATGAAAGTTACAGACTGCTTAAAAAAACCAAACCAACAAATGAGGGAGAGAGAATGAAGAGAATGAGTTAAAGCCTGAAGAAAAAAATTCTTGATGAAAACTAGTAGATGAAATAGTAGATGAGAATGCAACATGCTTAAGACTTCCTAAACTCTCACCCGAGTCAGGTATCTTGTCTCAACACAGCTGAGGGTTGGTGGATGAACAGGGTCAATATAATTGTTGTGGTTTTAGTAGAAGGGAGGGGGCCATAAAGATGGCTCCTGGGAGAAGTTTCTGGAGTTCTTCACCATTTCCAGCAGAGCCAATCTCTGATGGCTCTGAAGATGATGGACATGTCACTGGCCATGTTTGGGCCAATTAGAAAGGTTAGTTATGCCTCTGTGATGACATATTTAAGGAAAAATCAAAACAAAGTGCACACGCAGCTGCTTTTAGTTAGAGAAGGAAGAGGATGTGAGAACATGTGAGGGAAAACAACATAGAGGCACCAAAGTCAGTAGAGAAAGAGAGAGAGGAGGTGTCCCAGGCTCGGGAGCTGAGATTCCTCTGCAGGCCGTGGTGAACCCATGGTGAAGCGGGGTGTCCCCCCTGCAGTCCATGAGGGTCCATGAAAGATGCAGAGCCACCCGCAGTCCGTAAGTGAGGTGCCAACATTGGAGCGAGAGATGTCGGAAGCTGCAGCAGCCATAGAAGAAGCCACAAGAGCCACAGATGCCAGAGAAGCCGTAGCAGGTGCAGCCCAGTGAGAGACAGAGACTGAGATAAAAGTCCCGCAGTTTGTGAAGGAGGTGACCACGCTGAAGCGGGTGGATGTCGGAGGAAACTGCAGTCCAGGTGGGAGACCCGGTTGGAGAGAGAGGGGCCCCTTGCTTCCATGCTGGAGCAGTTTGTCCTTGGAGGACTGCATTCCGTGGACAAGAAAAACCACGCCACAGAGGTTCACAGAGAACTGTCTTTCGTAGGAGGGACCCCACGGCAAAAGCAGAGGAAAAAACTCCTCTCCCTAAGCAGGGGAAGAAGATCTTAGAAACAGACTGACCTGAACCCCCACACCCTGCCCCCCTTGCACTGTTGGTGAGAGGGAGGGAGGAGTAGAGAGTGGAAAGAACGGTGTCTTTTAAAGGTTTAGTTTATTTCTCATATCCTCCTTCTAACTCAAGTAGTAATAAATTTTCACTTTTGCAACTTTTAAGCTGAGCCTAGTTTGTCCTTAGAGTGTTTTCTCCCGGTTCCTTATCTCAACTCATAGACCTCTGAGTTAATTCCCTTGGTTTTTTCCCCTCTCCTTCCCTCATCTGCCCAGCTGTGGCAGGGGAGGGAACGAGTGAGTGGCTGCCGTGAGTGCCTGGCACTTAGCCAAGATCAAAACCACGACAATAATATAAGTCAACATTTTTCAGCTCAACAAATCAAGTGAGCCTTAAAAGAAGTAAGCTTAAATACTTTCACTTCAGATGGCAATATGCAAATCCCGCAAAGTATTTTCTGTTCAGGGTTTGGATAGTGTCTGTGGAGTTGCATTGTATCTGTAGACACAGAATTGTGTCCCCAATTACCTGCATGACTGGCGCGCTATAACAGATGAACATGAAACAGTAGTATTTTACATTTTTGAAAAAGTAGTAGCAGATTTCAATGCATATTAAAGAATAAATCAACTCAAAAACACCTAATCTTTCCTTACTCAGAGGAAAAGCAGGATAGTTATATTTACCGTGCAAAATACTGGGTGTTTCTCTTAGAATGAGAAATTCATTCCAGTTTCAATTCTGAGGTGTTATTAATATAATCCCTCCCACTCCCCCCCGCCCTACCCTGCCTCAAAATATTTCTAATCAGAACAAAACCAAAATTCAACTATGTCAGAATAAAATTCAGGCTGTCAGTATATACTGTATTGTTTTCTGCATCTTGGGTTCTGGCCTTTATGCTGAGTAGATGAGAACTGTGTAAATGTTTGAGTTTTTTCTTTAAATCAATGTCTTTAATATAACAAACTAAACTATATGATACCCATTTCAATTCTTGTAAAACAGAATTTTATGTATGCATTTAAGGGAAATTTCATATATTTAAAAGTCTTAATTCCACAGTGCTGTCTGACAGTAAATTCAAGAATTTGAGTGTTCCTCAAGGTGTTCAGCACACCTCTGTGATCTCTGGAGTTTAACTAATGAGCTTCCAGCAAACAAATCATGATGTTCAAAACATGAGTAAAAATCTATGCCTCCTCTAAGGATGCACTTGAACATTCTATTTAATCAAAACATATTTCATAAAATACTTTGTTTTTTATAAAATATTATTTTGAAAAGAGGAAATGAAAATGTTGAAAACTTCTAAATTTTTTCAATCCCAATGTTTAGGTTTTTATTGTAATTTTTTTTTCCACTCTGAAATATATATTTGCATATTAAAAAAAATCCATGCAGAAGAATTAATGCAGGAAGAAAGTAAGAGTGCAACAGTAGAAGTTCAAGAAGACATGGCTGTATGTCAAACTGAACTACAATGAAATGGTGTTTTCTGTTCCTTTCTCTGCAATGCAAATTCAGTATCAAATTTGGTGTTCTTAAAAAACTGTTCTAGTGAGAAACTCAATAAAAAAGATCAGGCTTTTTACAAGGAAGAAGATTTAATTTAAACACGATCCATTTTACCTGACAGTTTCCATCCAGAGGTGTGATACCTAGTGTTAGGTAGTCATTGGCACTGCCTCCAGAGTCCATGAAAAGAGATGACATTCCTCAGATGATTAATCTCTATCCTTGGGTCCCCTTTTTGCACAATTTATCAAAAAATCATGTGCTTTGATGTACGAGAGAAATCATAGGAACTGTTCAAAACTAATCTGTGAATTTTAAATACATAAACTGTTTGTAAATGCGAATTTATTGTCCAAATCAATATCCTTACCCTAAAGTATATTTAAAAATCAAGCAACAGAGCTAAGTAGCAATTTTTATCAAGGTGTAGGATTAGGTTGCAATTTACTCTTGCATGATCTGTAGCTATCTATTGTAGTGACTTGATTTTGAACATCGAGATGGAGAATTGGAATTTTTCCATTATATATATAATAGTACAAGAAGAACTGGGTCTGGATTATACTCAAAATTAACATTGGTTTTCTAATTGCTATGCACACAAGGACTCAATTACTGTGCTTCAGTCCACATGTGTAAAAGAATATCTATAACCAGTATTTCAGGGTGAAACTCTAACAAGCCTACAGGGATATCAATGTCATGGGGATTCCTCTCCTGTTTAGGTGGTTTCAAAATTTCTCTAATCAGTTTTGAGCATATAAACAGGTACTGCTCAGTTATTTCTGCAAATAACCATAGGTGCCTCAGTCTAAAAATAGCATTTCTTAACAAATCTGTATTTATAAATTGGCATTTATCAATCCTCTTTCTCCTACTTGTTCAATTCAACAGTCATTAAAAAAAAAACAAAAAAACCAAAACAAAAGGACAAAATATCTTGCTGGCTTTTAAGAAAGGAGATTATAAACCCAAACATTTTTATTCTCTCAATTGTCTCTTTTTCCCATTGACCCAAAATGAATTCTAGAACTTCAAGTCCATCTAAAATGTACTGTTCATTTTTTCAGGTCAGTATTTACATACAGGAACTCTAAAACGATGCCAGTGATAATGTAGCCAAGCATTTAAATTTTTCCTAAAGTTATTTGTCTTGGAAGACCCTATGATATGGTGGCATGTACTCAGATATTCTCACACTGGATATGTACTGTTGGAGCAGAGTATTATTCTGTTCTGTGGCAATTTTGTACCCAAAGCAATACTACAAGGAAATTGAACACAGTTACTCAGCTAATTCTATCAAATTGGGAATTTTTTATTATACCCAACAGTGATCATTGGTTGCAATGCTTTCTATTCAACAAATAATATTCTAAGTTAAAAATGCTAATAAGTCTGGTTAACAGCAGAAAACAGAGCTAAATTGTGAGCATTAGAATTACAGATGCTCTCATTTGCACATAATATTTGCAATACTAACTACACTAAATTTCATGGTAATGAACCACACTAAACAAATCTTTCAGAAATGACTTTACAGACTGACACCAAGACAGTATTTACCCTAGTGATGGTAAATGGGCAGTGGTCTAAAATACAGGGAGCCAAAGTGTTCCCGTTCATCATTGTAGGGGAAATGTTGTCTACCAAATAAAACAGTTTGTGGGACATATGGAACATTACAAAGAACTTGAAATAACTATATCATAAAGTAAATTCTTAGTTCAAAAATATCTTTTTTTTGTTAGAAAACGATGTTATTTGAATAATGTAATGGGTCATAATAGATAAAAATTAAAGTCAACAGCCTATATATTAGAATATATTCTGCTTGAAGAATTGATAAAATTTGGATAATTTAAGTTTTCATCTTGATTTGAAATAAAGGAAAATTAAATCCTAGGCAGTAGGAAAGTATTTCCCACCCACCTGTACTGAAGAATGACTAATGATCTAGTAGAAAAAGTGCTGCTTGAAACCTACAGCTTCAGCAAGGACAGTGCTAGTTCAGTGTAAAATTGGGCAACTCTACCCTGACATTGCAGCTACTGATAATGTTCAAAATGGGAGCCTTGGTCAATATTTGCTGCAAGAAAGATGTGAGAAGGGAAGACAAGAGGGAAGTGAGCCCTAATCTATAATTCCAAATTCTGCTGATCCTACAGCTAAAGTATCTGCAACAAGTTTCTGCAGCTTGCAGTAATGCTGATAAAAGTTAATGGTCACTTAGGCAAAATAGAGCATTGATTGCAGAAAAGTGCTTCAGAGGAATATGTGTCTCCATGAAATCAAGCCACATATTAAAAAACTTGAAGTCAGATCAGTTTGTGAACAAGTGCAATAACAATGAAAAGAGACCCAAGCATTCTGGTTTATCTTCAGTCATCGACAAGCAGGGATTGCTAGTGTGTGAGGTATTTCTGAGTCTTCCAATTGTTACTTGAATTTGCTGGCCTTTGAGAGAAAAAAAATTGGAGTAATGAAATACTGCTATGTTGCCTGATAAATGCATGTTGATCTTTTCTTAAAATGTGCAAAAACTCAGAGATGGTGCATTCAACCCAGGAATTCATTAGCATTAATTTTTCCATGGCCCATGTCCAGTTTGATTTGAAATCAACCAAATCAAAATCCCCTAGGCTGATGAAAAGAAGCAAAAGCATTAATTTCAACAGAGTTCTCCAATTATAAGATATAGTAGCATCAAGTATTGGAAAATGTGGTATTTCAGGAAAAATAAAAGTAATGAGACTTTCCTTTTATTCTACTTTCTGGGAACTTTAATTATGGTTACCTTCCATTTTCTCCCTCAAAATCCCTTTTTTTTTTTTCTTTCAGACAAATATCTTCCTATCATGCTGTATATGTGAAATGAATTTTAGTTTTTCTCAGAGCAAAGATTAGAGATGAAGAAGACATTTATCAATCAGTTCTCAATAATTTTGCTAGTTTCAAATTGGCAGTTTAGTATACCATCTTTTCAAAACTCTTTTACTTCATACAGTGCAGGCTCAGATGATGCAGCAACGTTGCAGCTGCATTCTGTCTGGCCACTTATTTCTGTCTTTTCATTATTCATTGACTCTCTCTTGACATTATCTTTTGCTATCTATAAAATTTTTTTTTTTAATTTTGTGAGTATTTCTGTTGTAACTTTTTAAAAGATCCTTTGAAACCTTAGGTATTTGCTTCCACTTTTCCCCAATTTTTGATTCCAAAAAATGTTAGGTAAAATCCACTCTTGTTATTTATTCTGAGTTTTTTCTACTTTCTTCTTGATATGTTTACCAAAGTATACAGTGGCTCCTGCTGTTACTAGTTCTTGCTGTAAACTTATAAAGTGCTATCTTCACTATAGATTCCAAAAAGCAACAAAATGATTGCATAAGATTTAAATACGTGTATTTGTCAAAGACAACAGAACAGTACTTCGCTCCTAATGAGCTTTGTTTAAAGCAAAAAAGAGGTTTAGGTTTTTGGTAGTGACTTAATTAAAAGAAATATTGCATAAACAAGGGAAACTTAATTATTCTTCTTTATTACTGCATTGCATATTCTATTTTATATTGCCATTAATATTACCCTTCTGATAAACAAGAAAAAGGAATACTGACACATATAATATGTGTTATTTTTGTTTTGCCAAATCATAGAATGCTTCAAAGCACCTTTTCTTTCTTTTTCTGTTTTTCTTTTTCTTTCTCTCTTTCTTCCTCTTTTTCTCTTTCTCTCTTCTCTCCCTTCTGTTGATCTTCATAGCATTGGCCTCAGCCCATTGATCCAGTCTGTCCCTCTGCAGAGCCTTACTCCCCGCCCCCCCCAGACCAATGCTCCTGCCCAAGTGTCGTGGTTTGCCCCTGGCTAAGTGCCAGGCACCCACCGCAGCGACTTACTCGTTCCCTCCCCTGCCACAGCTGGGCAGAGGAGGGAAGGAGAGGGGGGAAAAAAAAGGAATTAACGCAAGGGTCCATGAGTTGAGATAAGGAACCGGGAGAAAACGCTCCAAGGACAAACAGGCTCACTTCAGTTGCAAAGTGAAATTTATTTCTACCAGAGTTAGAAGGAGGATANCTATCAGAGTTAGAAGGAGGATAAAAGACAGCGTTCTTTTCCCTCCCCACCCCT
>VYZT01051396.1:6443-24371 GCA_013400735.1 Pomatostomus ruficeps | reverse complement strand
TGACCTAATCACAGCCTTCCAGTGCCTCAAGGGAGCCTACAGGAATGATGAACAGAGACTTTTTGCAAGAGTGTGTAGTGACAGGACAAGGGGGATGGCATCAAACTGAAAGAGAGCAGGTTTAGATTAGATATCAGGATGAAATTCTTTACTGTGGGGGTAGTGAGGCACTGGAACAGCTTGCCCAGAGAAGCTGTGGTGGCCCCATCCCTGGAAGTATTCAAAGCCAGGTTGGATGGAGTTCTGAGCAACCTGATCTAGTTAAAGGTGTCCCTTACCCACAGCAGGGGGGTAACTAGAGGATCTTAAAAATCCCTGCCGAAACAGGCCATTCTTGGATTCTATGACTATTAATATCAGGTTTCTTGGAATATGTCATCTACTGAAGCATTTGTTGTTCTTTTTGACAAAGGAAATTTCTAATAAAAACATATCATTTTGATGGGACAAAACCAAATAGTTTGCACAGCTTTATATTAAATGTAAAATCTAACTAAAAGTAAAATAAATATGGAGAGATTTCTGTATTGTCTTAGAATTTTAGTTTGTGTGATCAGATTTCTGAAGGCAACCTCAATAATATCTACTTTTTTGTCTAAAACAAGTTATTCTTCTGTCTAGACATTTTATTTATATTCATGTCTGTATCTTGGGTGTTGGAGGTTTTTTTCAGATTTAGAATTTCTTAAAAGACACAGAAAGGGAGATAATTTGTAGATTATTTAGGTGACTTCTGTGAGTATAACCTCGTCTTTATTGTTTGTGAGTGACACTAAGATAGAGATATTCTGACAAGGGTCTGGCATATGTCTTAATGGTGCAGAGGATTGTGCGTCACTACTTTCAGGAGACTGGGTCTTTATTTTATGACTTATCTTGAAGCCATGATCTCATACATATTGAAACTTAGTAAGCCATTTATTTTCTGAGGGTTTTTTATAGTGCAAAGTCTGAGATAAGCTGTATTTCACTGATGGCACATACTGTTTGGAAAGCATTAGAATAAAACCAGGTCTTTTCTCTGTGAAAAACTTTAGCATAAATGTGGTGACCGTTTTCTTATATTTCTGATATTTTATCATTACATACCACATCCAAGCTTAAAAAATTACCTTGTAAGAAAATTTACTTTGTAAGAAAATGAAGAATATATGGGGCTGCAGAAGGAGTGGAAGATGGGAGCTTGGATCTTCCTAGACACCAAGGAAAAATGATATAGCCTATATTTATTGTTAATTATGTTTGTTAGAGAAGCCTGTTACCTGCTGAAGAGCATTCAGTAAATTCGGGTTTTACAGTTGTTTTATGTTTGTCTATACACTGGTACTTAAAGCATATAATAGGCTCCAATAAAGGGTGGTACCCTTGCTTAAGAAAAACCATACTCCCTATAGATGTTAGAGTTTATCTTTCCTTGAGGTGAAATGTCTTAAAACTTTTCATAAATTCTTGTCTATTGTTTATTGCACTTGCTGCATGCCTGGCCAGCTCCAGGACTTCCTATGTCTTTTTAGCAAAAGCAGATTCCTTGGGTTAAAATGTTCTAGAACTGTATTTTTACAAGATAGTTATTGAAATGTTTTCTTTTGTCTAATTCTAAAACAGGATGTAAAAGAGGAAAGGAAGAGCCCATCTTGAAAAGCAAAGGAAAAGTCTAAATTATTTCCTTTACCATCTTTTGACAAAGTTCTGAAGTCTAGTTTTGTTTTCCTTTGCACTCTCAGAGGTCTTTCATTCTATCAACCAACTTTCCTTTTTCTCATTTTTCCTGAAGCAAGCAAGCTAAGTCTACTAAGCCTGATCTCCACAAGCAGATGTGCCAAAGTTCACAGATGGTTTACTCTTGCATTAACTTGACATGTAACTCCATTGGAATTGGAAAGTAGCTCCCTCAATGCTAGTCTGTTCCCCAGTTTTTTAGGTCTTTTTTTGTTTCAAGTCGTACTCTTGCCTCTTTTTATTTTTCTCAAAACAAACTATTTTATTAATGTATTACTACATTTAAATACTTTTAGTTATTGGGCATATGGAACATTCAGAATATTCAGCTGCAAGTTAATGATGAATACAAACGTTTGGGGAAAAGTTAGAGTCTGTTTGTGACTGCAATTTCCTATTTTTGAATGTTGTAATATTAACTTAGGATGTTTTAGGGTTTTTCTCCTCACAGAAAGAGCATTAGATGGAATATATTTATTCTAAAATGGAAGTAATCCTTTTAGATGATGCAAAATTTAAGATCTCTGGAAACTTGGAAAATTATGAGATCATAGTTTTAGATTTTTCTCTTGAAGATACATTAGTTACAATTTTATTTAAAAAAGGTGTGAAGGAGCAGAAGAAGAGAGATGAAATAAGGGAAGAAGATCAGAAGATTGAACTTTTCTTTCTTTTTCTCTTTTGTCTTGCTATTTTGAAGTTTCATCTGCCTCTTCCTGTCTTCTCTCTCTTTTTTTTCTCTTGTTCCTTTAATCCTTTTTCATGATTAACTCCCATCCTTCTTTACTTCTCATACCTTTTCTGCTTACTTTTGCTCTAATTATCTGTATCTTACGTGCTCTGGAGAGCATTGTTGTGATCTTCCCAATTGAACAAAATAAAATTAAATCAACAAACATGTCCAGTGTGATCATACTGAGGTAGAACTAGATGGATTAGGAAGGGGTATAAATTTGAATCCTTGGACCGGGGAATGTTGATCATTCATTACTATTATGGTGTCTTTTGTCCGTGGCAACATTAAGTTGATGAATACCAGTATCATGTTTCTGGTGTTTTGCTACTAGGTTAGACAACTTAATGTTATAATACCTGTACTTTAGGGCTACACATTCATAAAACATTAGCATAAGCTTATGTTAAGTTTATATTAAGCTTACAATAAATAGACATTTATCTTTTTCTTTTAAATATACGTTGAGTTTAGTTAAGGGTATATCTTAGTAGCTTGAAGCATAGGTGACAGAAAAGATATTTTAGTAAATTGATTTGTTTATCTCATTTCTATTTTTTCCCCTAAAATGTAATATTATGGATTGGCAAGGTAGATGCTGCTTGCTGCAGAGGTTGATTATTGTCAGGATTTGTGGCAGGAATGATTTAAGGAATAACCTACCCAAAGAGTTTGTTGAGAAAATTTGTGGTAAACTTCCCAGAAGTTGCTAAAAGGTGTTCTGAGTGTAAGGACAGGTAAATGGCAAAAGTACTTTATAAAATTTTGTGATTTGGTCAGTATGGTACTTATAGCAGCTGTCCATAGTGGGTGCTGGCCTCTAAGGGTTCTTTTCATGGAATAAATTGGTGCAGTCTATGCTTTTAAAAATATTTTTGTATGTTTCATGTAATTTTATAATAGACCTTTCATAGGGCTGCAAGTTTCTGTAGAGGAGAAAGATAATAATTTGGATGGTACAAGTAGGCATATGAAAAACTAACTCAGGATATGCTCACATTGCAGTCAAATTGTGAGTATGTCTCACAGAACTTTAAAAGAACTGGCTTAATTTAGCTGCTTTCAAGACCTCAGAAGTAAATTTTTGGCACAGGGACTGGTTCCTCTTGTGTTCCAAACTGTTAATTAAATATCCAAATAAATTCCATAGTTCGCTATTGGATAGCTTTAAAAAACCCTTGTGAATGTTAGAAATGCATTTAAGATGACTTACTGTCTTGAAAATTTAGGAATGAACCCCAAGCTAATGCAACTTAATTCTGAAAATTTGTTCTTGTTTAACCAGGTCTTTATCTTATTTGCAATAGTTCTTGGCATTTTTGTGGGCAAGAAACAGTTACCATGTACGTGTTCAGATTTCGTAGAACTCTGTTTTACCCATCCTCTGTTAAATTATATGCATTTGCAGTATAAGCTGCATTCTTCACAGTTTATTTGATGGGGTCCTTGGTTTGTTGGGTGGTAGATTTATGTCATGGTGTCATCCTGTCTATCTGTCATGTACACTCAGTGACTGAACTTTCCCAGTAAGTAGGAGTCACTTGGCATCCATGCTTTTCACATGATGCCTTCATAATTACGTCTTAGCTCATTCACACAGTCACAGAATAGTTAAGGTTGGAAAGAATCTCTGAAGATCTAGTCCAACCCCACTGCCAAGGCAGACGTATCTAGATATTCACTCAAGGATATTTCTCCAACAGTTCATCATTGTTGTTTTAAGGCAAAAATCAGTCTAGATGTGTAATATTTCTCATTCCTTTCCCTTTCCCTGTCTTCAATCTCCCCATGACTCAGATCTGCTGAGAACAATCAATTGTGTATTTCCCTGAAGTCAAGAAAAGTGATTCTTTCGAAGACCGGGGGGTAAGCTATAGAACGGGACAGACTAGTTTTAAAGTTTTAAAACGTAGAAAGCTGTGTATTGCTGTATGTGTCACACAAAAACTGGTAATTGGTGGTAGCACACAAATGAACAACCATCTATTCTGGGGAATAAGCTCAGAGAAAAATGAGGTAAGTGTGGGAAAATAAAAATGAAGAACAGATTGATGGGGTAAAACCATAGAAAACTGATTATAGGATAATTTTAGGATTAAAGATATTTCTGAATACTTGAAGAGAGATGGCTGAGAATTTATGTGTTCTTGTTTGCTTGTTTTATTAGCTGAATAGGGAATTGTAAGAAGTGATAAGAGAGTAAGAAATAAAGCTTAGGAGAGCAAATGGTCTTTGCCTTCTAAGCCTGTAGAGGACAAGTAACCCAAGTGTATTAAACTGCTTAAATTAAATAGTCAAGCAGATATTGTTTAGGATGATTAGAGACCTCTATAAGCTTGCTTGTGGGAGCTATTTATCTGAATAATGTTATTACCTTGCCAAGTAAGTTTCCGTGAAAAGGCAGTCCTCATGGGAGTTTCGCTCTGTGATACTCTGACACAAAATGTCATTTGATAAAGTCACAGATGATCGTAGTAGCAGGGTTTCATGCTGCCTTTGTCAGTGTACTATATTAAAAGGTTTGTTCTTGCTTGCCATTTCCTTAGAATCCTGGAATAAGCAAAGAATTACCCTGTTCCAGCTTTGATATTGAATTGGAAAGGCAGAAGATGAAATCTCTTTGGACGAAGGCAGATACAAAATTCAGGTCTAATGTTTTTGTAGAGAAAGGCAAAGCATTTGAGACGCATCAAGCAAGGATCAGTAGAAAACAGATCTTCAGGAGTGTAAACTGATCTTAAGGGCTTTTCTTTTCTTGATGTTCATACATGATGCCTCTCTTCTGTACGCTCGATTTCTCAAGTATTATCTGTTGTGGTCCATATTGTCCATAAAGGCACATAAGAAATTAGTGAGACAAAGCAGTTAATTAATTGAAGAAAGTATTTAATGATGAAAAAAAAAGTTTTTGTATAGTGATGCACTAAAAATGCCGTTTAACTATACCAGTCTTGAAAAGAGCTGGCTTAGATGGAAACAGAATTTTTTAAAATTTGAAAGTCCACATCTGGAAGATTTATGGATGTAGTACTTGAAAGATTTGTTTCTCAGAGCAATAAACATAAAGCAGACTTCCCAGGATGGATTTGCCATGACAATTTTTAAGATAAATGAGCATATATTAAACTTTTACTTAATGTGTGAAAGTAGAATATAACTACTGAGTTGCTTTGCTGTAGTAATGAGAATAGGAAAACTCAAAAACTTCCTAGCATACAATTAAGACACACTTGTAGTCTCTTGCCAGTTGTTTATTTCATTACACTTTAAGTTTCCAGCAATTAGGAGAGCAATATTATCCCAGAAGTTAGGTCTTGAATGGGAACTGACTTTTTATTTTTTACTGAGCAGTTTGTAGCATCTTCGCTTTGACTTCTCTTTTTTAATTCTATCTATTTAGCAGTAAACTTTTTCAGTAGCCTTTTAAGGGAGCTGAATGCGTAAATACCACAGTGGAAAAAATCCCTGCATCATGCCATGCCTTTGTAATTAAGCAATGGTCAGGAGGCTGTGACTCGTAGGCAGATGTCTGCTAACAGCTCATTCCTATGGACAACAAAGCTGTTACTTTTTCAGTGACTAACTTTAAACTTTCTATAATATTAATGTTTCTGCAGACCCAACATATGTAATACTAGAAGTACTCAAAGATTGAATCCAAAATATATATGGCAAGATTCTCAGCCAAAATGGTGATAAATGAGAACTGTTGTTGCAGTGTCAACACTTTCAACACACAAAAACTTAAAAATATTCTACAAAGGAAATAGAAATTGGAGAAACTTTATATAAGCAATAATGATTTTTTAAAATTTTTATTTTTAGTCTGGAGTATTGAGTAATGAACCTCCAGGCAATTTCTTATTATGTAAACTGGAGCACAATTTTTAAAAATATGAAATATTTTCCCCAAGAGGCCAAATCTGTTTATGCTATCCAAAGATGCATAGCATGTAAAGGAGACATGTTCTGTTTCCCTTCTCCAGATTGTATATGGCCACTTTATGCTAATTTTTTTTTAAAGATTTGCTAGACTAGATCAGGTAATATCTTGCTGATTGCAAAAACTCATCTGAATTCACCAAATTGTGCATAGTATGTCCATGTGTATTTAAATATAAACTAAAATGCATGATATTGGCAATATATATACAGGATCTATGTATCTGCATCATGTGAAGTCTCAACATCCAAATGTAGTCAGGCAGCAGAGAATTTTGGACATGCCAAATACCAATGGTGGTACTACTCTGCGTGTTAGAGTTTCTGATAGTTTTGATTGCCACTAAATGTTGAAAAGCTTTTGATAGCATTGTCAGGGCTTGTTTCTCTGAGTCTTGGGGAGAACAGGCTCTAGCGATCTCTTTTTTAGCTGCTCTTCATGACGGCACCAAGCATGAGGTCACTAAGAATAGAAGTTTAGGAATCGTATTTAGGACAGAAAAAGGGCAATCCAGCTTACACTGGCACATATTCACAGCAAGTACAGGAACCTTCATCATTTGTAGTTCAAGATTCAGATCCATGTGTTGTTAATTCTCTCAGTTTCATGGCCTAGGTATGTATTTGACTTTAAAGGCTTTGCTCCCAAGAGAAATGATAATAAAGAATCATGATTGCAAGAAACACAGATTTTGTGACATCAAGAATTGTCACAGGATAAACATTTAAAACTTCATAAGAAGAAGGGTAGAATGAACCTGATACTTTGGAAGCAAGAAACATGATAAAGAAAAATGGGGAAAAAATTTTGATGTCAAGAAGAGGACAAAATAATTTCAAGAACTGTCTGTGCTGTATGGAAGAATAAAAAAAACCCAGATGCTTTGAAATTTTGTCTTGCAATATATTGTATTCAATAATTTTTGAAGCTATAATTGAAGTTTAGGTTAAGTAGGTGATGAGTTCAAAGTATACAAATATAAAACTTCAGAGAATCACAGAATAAGGTTGGAAAAGACCTCCAAGATCATCAAGTTCAACCTTTGACTGACTGTCACCATGTCCATTAAAACGTATCACGAAGTACCATGTCACTTTTTTGAACACTTCCAGGCATGGTCACTCCTCTGCTTCGCTGAGGAAAGTGTTGCAATGCTTAACCACACTTTCACTGAAGAAATTTTTCCTTCTAGATGATCTCAACCTCCCCTGGTGCAACTTGAGGCTGTTTCCCCTTGTTCTGTCACTGGTTTCTTGGGAGAAAAGACCGACCCTCACCTGGCTACAGCCTCCTTTGAGGGAGTTGTAAAGAGTGAGAAGGTCTCCCCTGAGCCTTCTTTCCTCCAGGCTGAACAACCCCAGTACCCTCAGCTGCTCCTTGTAGGATTTATGTGACGGGCCCCTCCCCAGCTCCACTGCCCTTCTCTGAACACGCTCCAACACCTCAGTGTCCTTCTTGTTGTGAACACAGGATTTGAGGTGTTGTATTTTGGGGAAAACAGTAACAAGTGAATTAGTGTATTTTTAAAAATGTACATTTCAAAACCAGTAGAAATATTCTCAAACTACAAAGCCATTTCCCTGTTTCCACTTAAAATCCAGAATAATACCTACTAAATTTCTAAACAAACTGATTTGACTCTTTACTACTAGTTAGTGCTTAGATTTAGTGTTTGGGGTGAAATATGTTGTCACCAACATTACTTCTTTAATTTAATACAGAATTGTTTCATCATCATTCTAAATGAAAAAGTTTTGAGCTGGGAGCCTCTATCAGATGATGTGACCATCAAAAAATAAACAGGAAATGAGAAAAGGGAAATAAATAACCACATATTGCCTCCTGAAGGTTTGTATGAATTTTCAAACTCAAGTGTGATGATGGAATCTGAGGACTGGAGAAATTTCCAAGGCTTCTCCTCCTTCCTGGTCTCAGTGTGAGGTGTTTTTTAACAGGCTGACAGCCTCGGGGACTTGCCCTGTCCCCAGGGAGATGCCCCGTGCCCAGCCCTGGGGCTGCCCATTCCCAGCTGTGGTGATGAGACAGGCCCTGGTGGCCAGGGCCAGCCCTGCTGACCCAGAAGATCTGTGAGGTCCTGGTCCTGTAAAGCCCAAATGCTCACAGCACCCTGATAGGCTGAGTCTTCCTCTGAGATGCACTATGAGGAGCTGTTGAGGACATAATTTTCAGAAGGTCAGGAAACAAAGGAGTCCAAAGGACACTAAAATTAGCTGGAGTAATTTTAAAATGCAAAACCCCGATGCATTCCTTTTCTTTTTTGACAGTTTTAAGTACACGCAGGACTTAGCTACAGTTCTGCTCAAGTTCTGGAATCTGTTTTTGTCCTTTACTTATTTCTTCCTTTGAAAGCTCATCCCACTAGCAGACTAAAATTAAGCCTCCCCAACTCTCTGTTGTTTGCCATATACTTGTCACTTGAACATCTGCTTAGGGAAGAGGAATTTGGTGGACATTTTTATTAACGTGGACTAAAGATGTGTTGGCACATGCAGCCAATATTGCTTTTTTCCACAAAGAAGTCCTGGTCTAAGTATCGTTTAGTTCATAGCAATGGGTGAAATGAATCTGTCTTGCTCCTTGTGTTGCTGAGCCCCAGCAGGGAAGATGGGTGGAAGTGGCAGCTCCTGCTCTGGGTGTCAGGAGGAGGTTTTCCTCTGCAGCAGGAGCTGCTGCTCCTACCCCCCTCACCTGCATCTTGTTCTACCTCCTCCATTCGCTGCTGCAGAAGTCACTTGCCCCTGTATTTATTTAGGCAGCATCATCCAATTCTGACTGAGTTTCTAAGAAGCATTTTTCCTAATTGTCATATAATTCAATGAGATTGTAATTTGCTGGAGGGTGGAGTCCCATTGTTCTGATTACAGATTGTTGCCCAAACCATGGGTAGCAGCTGGTTTGGGGAGGTCTCCTTTAGACCACTGGACAGTGTTCGCCTTCTCTCCTTGGCCACTTTTTGCAAGGCCACCATAGGTTTTAAATTCTCATTACAAGAAAGCCAAAATCAAGTGTTTATCCTAGTAGAGGTTTTAAATATTTGTTTCCTATGTGAAATTTGCATCAAAAGTAATGAACCAAAACCAAGGCTTGACCTGTTTGAAAGAGCTTTGGCAGTGAGCCTGCAGCCGTAGGTGTGGGCAGCAGAGAACACGTAAACTCCTGCCTTCTGAGAGTTCAATAACAACCATCAGGCTTCTGTTACCAACACAGACGTGCTGCAAGCCTGAGTCATGCTTGATGAGCCACGTCTTTCCTGAAACAACCTTGTTGAAAGGAGAGCAGGTTTTACTCAATGGTGCTGCATACAGGTTTGTTGGCAGGCTTGGCCTTTTTAAGGTACTGGAATTTCTAGACCAGTGAAGCTTTAGATTAAGCACAGCTGTAGCTGAATAAAAGCATTATCCATTCTCTGAATAAAAATAACAAGGCAAAAAGAAGAAAAAAATAAGTGTATAAATTTAGATATACACACATTACTGTATTGTTGCACTCACAAGAGAAAGAAAAGCCCATAGAATAAGAACCTGTATAAAAACTGTAATATCAACTGATTGCTAGATTTCTCTCAGTGCTTTTCTTTGGTTTATCTGTCAAGCAGAGCTTTTGAGTTGGAGCTAGGCTTTGTTGGCATGCAGAAAATTGTATATAGAGGGTTGGACCTTTTGCTTTTCTAAGTCATGTTAAGATGTATAGAAAATCTCTGTGAAGCTTTTGTATTTTGTATGCCTGTGATGCGTTTCATATTGTATTAAGTTTACAGAAAGGATATAGAGGTAAAAAGTGATTATTGCTCTACTTTTTATTGTAGGTGTTAAAATAAGTTATGGCCCAATAAGTATGCAGGTGGTTATGACTTTCTGTTGAGAATTATAACTCAGAATCATTTTTTTCTAATGCTTATTTCCTTTTAAATTGAAAAACATATCTGTGTACATAGCATGTGAGTTTTATAAGTTGTCTTCTGAGTCTTCTTTAAGAAAAGATGCTTCTGAAGGATTTTCTGTGAGGATGGGGAGAAAATGTAGTCAAAATGTGTGATCTGGGCAAGTTTTCCTTCTGTTTTGTGTTTTCTGATTATAGGAGAAATGGTACACCAAATTCCAGTCTCAACTGAGTGCTCAACTTTCTTCATCTGAAGTTGAGTCACTTTTAAAAATGAATAATAATTTTTAATGTGGGCTAAACCTCAAATGGTTTCGAACTTAGTATGTAAATTTGTCTTCAGTTATGAAAAGTATCTTTGTCAGGGCTGAAAGATAGTTAAGGAAAAATCAGACACTTTGATATTTTTGCTTTTATATATGCAGGTTTCATATTTCTAGTGTCATTATTTTAATTGTTTTGCCTTTATTCTAAAACAATACAACATTATCCCAAGTCACATCTAGATCTCTATTGTTTTGGAGCCATATTTAAAACAATTTCTGTAGCACTGTGTAGAGTGCAGCTGCTTTTCTCCCATGTACTTGTAATAGCTTTTCAGTTAACTGCCTTCCACACCAAGCCTTGCCTTTTTATTCTGCCCCAAAGTCACTGGGGTGTGTGGTAGGACACGACATCTCACCTCATCCAAGGCAAGCTCTGAATCCTGGGCTGCGCTTTCTCTTTTTCTCCTTCCACCCTCTTGGCTAAATGCAAATTGCAACAGAAGAACGGTTGAACAGTAAGAGTTGAAATCAATTCAGACAGAGAATTGAAGATCCTTCTGTATTTTGACTGAATACCCAAAGCACTGCCCTAGTGGGTAATAAAAATAACAAAACTGTGAAAACAAAGAGGTATTTTTCATGAAACAAACATTGTATTTCAAGCCACATTAAATACGTGCTATGCCAGCTATAACTTTGCAGATAACATGGGATTTAAGCACTGCCATGAAAGGCTCTATACTATATGTACATATATTTGGAAACTATCTCTCTTGAGGAGAGCTTGGAATGCAGAGACTTAGACAAAGAAGGAATTTGTCCTTGGTTTTAAAAACAGCTAAGAGTAATCCAGCAAGGTTTAAAACCATGTTTGTGTTTTAACATGAGTGGTACTTAGGAATTTACTGAAATTGCTCTGAAGTGCTGAGATGCGAAGGCGTGCAGAACATCTGCACTTTTAGGAAACTGTGAGAATACAGGTTCTGTTATGATGTTTGTGTTTACACCAGCACATTACAGTGATTATGTAGATGAATTGGATCAGACAAAACTGTAAAGAAATCCATACCATTGTTTTTACTTCCTATTTAGAAACCTTAGGAAAAAAACCTTAGGAAAAATTTCTAGTTACTCCTGCATATATTTTCTGGAATTCTTTGCTTATTTTTTGATGGAAAGCATGTAGGTGACTATTTTTAAGTAGAGTTGATAACATTTTAATGGAATTTCTACTCCATAGGGCTTTCTAGGACAGTTTTTTTGTTATTTTTTGTTTATTGGGGTTTTTTTAAATGTGGTTCCTGAGTAAGGGTGGAAAATTATCCTGTTCTTCACATCCCTTTAGATGTTCCCAATATTAGTTTGCCTACTTGAGGCTGACAAAGAAGAATTAATTTTTTCTGAGGGTTGTCAGCACTGTTAAAGAGTATGCAGGCAGAAGATTGTGTGTTGGCATTCTACTTAAAATATGAATATGTCATTCTGAGCACTTTGAAAGATCTCTATTCTAGCTTGGATACTGTCACATGAACTGAAAAAAAAATAATTGAATGACTGTGAACAAAGGATTGTAAAAAATGATTCTGCCTTGGCTGTAGTACTCAAAATAATTACAGCTCCTGACCTGAATTTGGAAATATTTTGAAAAGTTATGCTGGACAGCTAAAGCAGAATTTATATCTGCAGGCCTTTTTTTTCTTGACAGTTATTTCAAACATGAAACTAGCTGTGCTTTTTGGATGTGACTGTTTTAAGTTCATGCATGAAAAAGGTGAATAGTTAAGTTGTTGCTGCAATAGAGCGTATTTTCTGTCTTGATACTTGACTAAGAGAAGTATGAAAAAACTGGAAAGCAAGAATTTAATGTGTTTTCAATAAGTAACATAACATAGGTTTTGCTTTTAATTACAGTTGCATAGGCATAATACTGATTTAAAGATGAATAGACTATCTGGCAAAATATTAAATGAAAGCATGGTCATTGCTGAAAGAAAACCTCAAGACATTGTTTTAAAACCTCTAGAAAGCAGTCAATTTCTATTTTATTTATATATTTTTAAATTTAGACAATAAAAGTTGTGTGAGGAAACCTTGCTGTCTTTCTATTTGAAAGTGTGTTTGAATTTTCCTCCAAAGTTCAGAAAATTCCTTTTTTAGTATGAGGTTCAATCATCTTTGTCATACACCTGCTCATCTCACACTGCTTCTTTTGTAATTGTTGACATCATTATCATAAGATGCAATGAGTTTTATATACAACCATATATATGAATACTGAAAAACATATTAAAATAATAGAAAACAAATATAAAATGGATTTCTGTCAGTCATCAATTCGTTTGCGTGTCCTGTTCAGTAAGTGCACTGGCTTCTAATTACAACTGGTAATAAAATTAGTTGCTTATTTATTTATTGATTCTTTTTATAGGGTTTTTTTTTTTACATAAAATTTTGGTTTTTTTGTTGTATTTCAAATGACACAGCAATAAGATCATAGGTGATTTTATCAAGTAAATATTTGCTTTGACTGCCCATGAGACCTTCTAAACTCCATTGCTTGCAGTTGACAGTAACACTGAAATACATCCCATTAGTGAAAATAAACAATTTTATTGAGGCCACACATAGTCTCAGGTGTTTTTATTTAATAAAATTCAAAAAATGAAAAATGTTGGGAAAAGACATTCTTATTACTGTGTAAACTGTGTATGAGAGTGGGAGGGAAACAACTCCTCCAGCACCTCTTAAAACTGAGTTTTAGTGTTGTATCCTGTTTATAGTTGCTATAAACTGTTACAGAACTGTTATATAACTAATGTTCAAATCCTTGGCTGCTGCATTTTCTCCTTTCAGGTCATGTAATTTGCTAAATGTACTTTTTAGAGAAGGTTTAAGATGCTGGATTTTTTTAAAGTCTAAGAACTATTACAATGCCATATTTTGTTGATTTAATTAATAAACGCCATATTGGGTCCTAATGTTTGTAATATTAAGTGCCTAAATAATTGCTCTAGATAGTCCTGTTCTTGGTTCTCTCTTTTCTTCCCTACTTTCCTTCCAGGTTTTGTTGCAGAAATAGAAGTGCACATGCAAAGTTCACCTATTCTCTCATTCATTGCTCGTGGTGTTGTGGCCATTATGAACATTTGACCATTGTACACTCAACTACTGCATTTTTGAGAAAAAAATTGAGTTACAGTTATTTTTGTTGTATTGCTGAGATATTTACTGTGGAAAAGGTGGTTATGTGCATGATGAATTCTAAGTGAAACTGAGTTCAAAGGTTTCATGTAATGGCTACTTACTGAAATAATTGCTTTGTTATTCTGCACATAGTTAAAATAAATGGGAAAAATTACATCTACATGATTCTGAACTGCAGGGGTTTGCACAATTCTGTTAGACAAAAGTTATTGAAGCTGAAAGTTTTTAGAATACCTGAGAGCTCCGCAAAAATTGAGGTTTTGAGAGCAACATTTGTTTTCTGTGATGTGACCACTGAAGAGTTTTTTCTGCAGGGTTCCCATTTATCTTGATATTGTCCAGCTCCTCTAACAGTTCCTCTGCTCACTGGCAGCTCTGCCAAAGGAGATTTTGTAGTGCTAGTGGAAATGACCATGTGTTGGGGTTGACTCAAGGACAAGAAAATGACTTGAAATAGTCCTGCAAAAAATGGCTTCAGAAATATGCTATTCAATAGTTAAGAATTAAATCAAAGAATGTTAGTTTTTGAGCGTTTTGTGTTTACTTGCTGGTTTTTCCAGTACTTGTTAGGAGGGTAAAGTATGTTCTCATTTTCTTTATGCCCACAGCTCTCATACAGCTACAGAAAATTACTAATGTGCATTGCGAGAACCTATTAGCAGTTTTGATGGGTGTTTCTTTAATTACAATTCATATTATGTAAATCAGTGTTCTGTATTTTCATTTTCTCTCTCTTTATTTTTTTATCCAGATTCCACCAAGAAAATTAAGGATGTCTTAGAAGAATTCCATGGCAGTGGAGTGTTAGCAAAATATAATCCTGAAGGGGTAATTTTTCTTGTTTCTTAATGATCAGAAGTGATGGGTACAAATTGCAAATTCTGTAGCCATTCTAAGCATTTGAAATAAAAGATTAGTTATAAATCAAGTGTTTGGGATATTTGAAATTGTTTAGAAAACAAAAAACCAGGATGCCATATGGGCTGGAATATCCCTAAAGTCAGTTGGGGTCAGCTGTCCCATCTGTGCCCTTCCCAATTTCTTGTGTACCTTCAGCTGCCTCCCTGGTGGGCTGGGGTCCCTCCCCACCCTGCAAATAAAAACCGAACACCCGAAACACCTCCACAGCCCTTATGATAAGATTAATATGGTTTTCAAGTCTTTAAAGATTGGAAATGTTAAACATAATTTCAAGAGTTATAAAAGTAAAATCCATTAAGATTTCTTTTTAAATTCTGTTTCTCTTGTGTTGTTTCTAGTAGTGGGATTTTCTGATGTTATGAAACAAAGAATTCAACTGAAAAAAAAGTGTGTGCACATTGTCACTACAGATTCACCACTAGACAAAGTATTCTGGTTTGGCTGGTAGAAAAAGCCAGATTGTTTTCTTTTCTTATCCTCAATTGAAATTTGCATTTACTTAGCACATCCTAATAGTGTGATTCAGAATGTAGCTAAATAAAAACCTGTTTCAGTAATGTTTCTAATAGTAATATTCCTGACTCTGCTCACTTTATGTGAAATTCAGGATAGAAAAATGTGCTAACCATTATGAAAATTACTTGATCTTACATTTCAGGATGTAAAATGCAAAAATTATTGAAAACTTATTGGCAATAATGTGATTATTGTCAACTAATGAGTTATAGGTTATTAAGTATTGAAAAATAATTTGATGCTTTCAACCTGGCAAAGCATAATGTTGGTGATTTTAGTCAGTTTCTGAGGAAAAATTTTGCAATTCAGTAAAGTAGTGTAAGTTGATCCTGTAAATGATCATCTTAGATTTCCAGGTTTCTAGTTAAATACATTCATAGAATATAAATGGATAAGAATGCTGTGATTATCTGCTTTATTCCCCAGCGTAACATAGGGAGACCTGTAGGACCTCCCTAACTTACTTTTTTGTTAGAATATAGACATACTTTTCATTTTGTTATTTTTTTTTAGGAAAAATTTGAACTGATAAAATGGTCTTATTCTATTATATGTTTTTTCTTCTAATTCTTCATGTATTTGCCGTCATCATACAACATATTCAGTTTTTTGAAGTGTACCCTGTGGCAGTAAAAAATAACTGTGCATTTTATGCATATTTAAATGATATGTTGCCATATAGGTAACATATTTTCAAATTATCAATTGTATATAAACATGATTACTTCAAGTGGTGTGATTAGTCTCTTTTAACAAAGTCATTCTTCCAATTTGAGGCTATGTGGAAGTTGTCATGGCAAGGTGGGTACCCAGGAAAACTGCTCTCACTGAAGCCAGGTGAATTGGCAGAATCTGGGCAAAGCTGGAATTAATAAGCACAGTTGGTCTTGAGACAAATCTGTGACTCTACATAGTGTCTCCCTGTTCTTCATTTCACAGCTATTCATTTGCAGAATTCTACCAGTGTGTTGAAACATCCAGGAATTATAGAGCAGCAGAGTACCCAGAGCAGGGAGCAGGACAGGAGGAAGGTAGGGGAGGAAGGAATTCAGGACAGACACCCTGGGATGACTTCAATGTCTTCAGCAGGAATCAAGCTATTCTCTGCTCCTGGGTCAACACTGGACTTAGGCTAACCCTGAGAGCTTTTGTGCTTTGCTGCTTAGCACTTAGACTTCAGGGAGTGCAACATAAAGAAAACATTACCAGCAACAAAGCTTCTTTGGATCTAGTAAGATTTGTTAGCTTAAGGTTCATGCCATAAGCTGCTGAACTGGATGCAAAGTGGCTGAAATTTCCTTTGCCACTGAGTGAATATTCTGTTCTGACAAGCGAACTGCCATTGCACAGGTGTGTCTATGTTTTTGGCATGCTTTCAGACTGCTGTGTGGATAAACTCTTTACAGAATGATTTGCCAGTTGATTTTATGTGGCTGGATGAGGACTCCGTGGACTGGGTGAAAGTAATTAATTATTATCTGTAAATGAGATGACAAAAATTAACTGATCCAGCTGGCATCAATCTTAGTGCAGCTATTTATTTCCATATTCTGGACAGCACTTCTGTTTTGTTGTGTTTTGTAGAGGATGCCATCTTATTTCCATTCTACTTCTCTCTTTCCTAGATCGTTATCTTATAAATCTTATCATATCTCCAAATGTTTTTTTAAGTCTTGTTCTACCAAAAGATGATGCCAGTTTTTTACCAGTAGACATGGGACATGGAGCTATGGCAAATTTAGCAGAGTAATATATTTACTTAAATATTTACTTATATATTTATGGGTTCAGGAATTTATTCCACTCCATTGGTTCTGCAGTGAAGTTTTTAATCACAGGCTGATCTAATGGGATGCAAATAGCAAAATAAAAGTCATTGGTATTCAAAAACTGCTACCTGAGATAGTCTGGTTTGTTTTTACATCATGTATCTTGTTGAGTGAGTGGATTTTGGAATTAGGGGAAATGGTGTATCTAATTATCAGAAGGTCATTTACTATAGGAAGTTTATTTATGGAGCGTTTACTCTGCTTTCAATGTAAGGGAGATGCCTAAAATTTCTACAAGTGCTACTGAACACCTGCCTTTTCACCTTCTTCTCTAAGTCAATGTCAAAGAGGTAATTAAAAATGGATTTTATACATGATATAAGACACTAGGCTAAGAAAAAGCTTGTGAAAAGCTGTGATCGATAAATATTCTTTTCATCATTTGCATACTAATTTTTTATTTACCGAGGAGTCCATTGGCTTTCTTGGCCACCTGGGCACACTCTGGCCCATGTTCAACTGGCTGTCAACCAGCATCCCCAGCTCCTTTTCTGCTGCGCTGCTTTCCAGACACTTTCCCCCCAGCCTCTGAAGCTGCCTGGGCTTGTTGTGACCCAAGTGCAGGACCCAGCACTGGCTGTGTTGAACCTCATGCCATGACCTCAGCCTTTTGATCCAGCCTTTCCAGATCCCTGTGCAGAGCCTTCCTACCCTCGAGTAGGAAATCAAAGCTCTTGCTCAACAGGACATCATCTTCAAGCTGACTAAGGTGCAAGTCATACCTTTGTCCAGATCACTGATAAAGATGTTATACAGGACTTTCTGAGTCCTGGGAAACAGCACTTGTGACCGGCTACCAACGGGATATAACTCCACTGACCACCACTCCCTAGACCCAACCACCTGGCCAGTTTGTTACCCAGCGAAGGGTGCACCTGTCCAAGCCATGAGCAGACA